>APFE031019108.1:46226-68182 GCA_000404065.3 Pinus taeda
CCCCCCCGGCTGGGGGGTCCGGGGGCCAGCGGTCCCCCAGCAAGGGCTTGGGGGCAGCGCCCCCAAAGCTAAAAACATATGTAAAATTGCCTTGTAAAAATATAGTAATTTCTAGTCAATCTGGGCCGTTCATTAGGCAGATGATCTAACAGTAGAACTTATGTTTAGTTTAGGGTTTCTTTGCCCTAGAAGGCAACCCCTCTCTTCATATGAGGGCATTGTATTGATGTGTAATATGTGTGAGCGAGAAACAGAGAGGTGAGACTGTGAGAGAAAACAGAGGATATTATAGTGGATCTGTTGTAGGTTGTGTCTCTTCATTTTGCTGGATAATAGAAAGGAAGGACTGTCTATTGGGGGTGGACATAGCCCAAACTGGGTGAACCACATATATCTATGTCTCTCTTGTTTTATGTGTTTATATTTCTGCAATATTTTGTGTTCCATTGCTCCGTAATAAATAATTTTCTAACAATCCATGACCCCCGCGAAGGGCTCCTCCACACAACAACAGCATCAAAGGGATACGGTCATGACAAAACACAGGAACAACTTCTCCTCATCCACAGGGGTACCACAAAAGCTTCATGTGGGCAACAAAGTCTGGTTGCATCGACAGAGAGAACGCCTTACCAGAACCCATCAGAAACTCAGACCACTCCGACATGTTCCTTACACCAGTACCAAGGCTACAAGAAATAATGCTTTGAAGCACAACGTTCCTCCATTCCTTCGCTTGCACCGAGTATTCAATGTGGACCGTCATCGACCATGCTTCCCACCATTTTTGGACACATTAGAGATTGCAAAATAGCTCAGCAGAAGCTTCCTCATCTCATGGAGGAACTCAACGCAATGGGGACCATTGCATCCTAAGGGGGGAGGAATGATCCAGGTGGATGTTGGTGGCCACTCACCTATCCCATTTGGACCCCCACAACTGTCTCTTTCAAAAAAAAATTAGTTTCCTAAATTGTAGCACAATTTACTATTTTTAACAGTTTTTGGGGTCCTAAACTTCCGGAGCTGTTTTGAGGCCCTAAACGATGTTTTTTTGGGAAATTTGGGGGCAACATGGGTCCATGGGCTGATGTTTCCCTTCCCAAAGTGGTAGTGCTCATGCAGATCTTTCTAACGAGCTATTGTACACGTCAAATGGAGATCGTATGCCAAAGTTACGACCCTGGGAAATTGATGTACCAATTTACCCAAACGGAGCCCACAATTTGGTGTTTCATCTTCTAGGGTTAGGTTTTGGGATGTGAAGGGTTTTCCATTGTTTCTCAACAATAAATAGGCCTTCGAGCCTCATTGTAACACAGTTCAGAGGCATGTAGCTGCCACATCTATTCTCGGAGAAAATCTACCATCGCCCTAGTTGGTTTATTTCCATTACTGTTTGTAAGCATATTTCAGTATTTTACATTAATGAAATGAAGTATTATTTCCACCGTATATTTGTGTTTATGGTTATCTCTGTAATTTTTTGCGTTCCTGTTTAAATCCGGATCAATAGGTCGCTTGCTGGAGCCTCATGAACTCAGGTGGGATGGAACAAGACATGTCCAGAAGTGCCAACGCTTGTAGGTTGTCAATCGAGGTTAGGATTTGAACCATGAAGTATGATGAGACATGTACAAAAATTTCAACACCTGTAGGTTGCCAAGTGAGCCTGAGATTTGACCTGTGAAGTACAACGAGGGACGTGAGGTCCAAAGCGCGAAGGAAGTTGAGATGGCAAAGTGGAACTAGAGGTGACTTGGTCTAACAACACCCACCACCTGGTCAAAAACCATTTGATGGAGGAAGACGAAAATGGAGAAAGGAGATTGGCTGGGGTGAATAGTGTTTGCCCAACGAGCTCCATAGAGGAAACACCTTCCATGTAAATATTGTAAATACAATTTTATAATATTCTCAATTGATCATTCGAATCTTATTTGTTACTTAAAACACCTTTAAGAAACCAAGTAATAATTGGTCCATTGGCTTTGTGGTATATTTTATTCTCATGTATGCAAATGCAACATTGTTTGGACCTTTATGAGTTACCATCCTCAATTTTTTGTTAGCATAACACAAATAAATTTCCATGTTCAATTTCTTCTTGTTAAATTTTTATATTTATTTTTTTTAAATTCTTTACATTATTATATTTTTATCAATATATTATTTTATCAATATATTGGTTTACTTTACATATAAATTTCATATAACAATTTTATAAATATGGAATTTTAGAACATCGTTAAGGAAAAACTTATATATATATATGTGAGAATTCATATCCATATCTATATAGTTAAGTTCACATAATTAAACTTTTATACAATATTCAATAATTTTTCATATAATGGGGGAGACAAGAGCGGGAGGGGTCATTTACAGCCCCAATGAAGAAATAGAGACAAAATTCACTTGGGGATTAGGCAAGGAAACAAATAACCAAGTGGAAGATTTAGCCCTTTAGTAGGGCTTGAAGATTTCGCTCTCAAGGTGGATATCACAACTTAAAGTCTCCGGGGACTCAATGATAATTATTCAAAAAGTTCCACAGAGTGAAAGACTTCAAAGAGAAGGATTTGTCTCCAATGTCCCTTGAAATATGGATGCAAATCTAGAAGTTTGAATCAATAGCCTTCTTCCACATCAAAAGGGAAAATAACCAAAGTGCAAATAAGTAAGCAAATAGAGGAGCAACTCTTGAACAAGGAACAATAGTCCAAGATCAAGGAGACCCACATATATCTTCTATACCATGAATTTAATTTGCTATATGATTGAATCCAATATGTACTAAGTAACCAACCTCTAGGGTAAGATTAGATGGGAATTAATGCCTTTCATGCCTAATAATGAAAGCTCTAATCCCATGGGAGAGAGCACCTCTGGTGGATGGCACACTCATAAGTTGAGTTGTGGAGGAGGAGTAAACGTTTGTGAGAGCAAGGGGGAAAATGACACGATCGAAGACAGGTGGAGACTAATCCCCATTGGATTTATACCTCGCATCAAGAGAATGTAGAATGGTACCCCACTCATTATAGAGAAGTTAAAATTACATGAGCTTAGACATTGGGCGAAGGATTCTGCTACGGATATTTATGTCAGGAGTATGCAAGGAAGGGACATCGACATTCAATGTGATGAGAATTAGACTAAAGTGGGAAGATCCCAAGCCAAGGAATATAAATGGAGTTTTTTGTTCATGAAATTCACATTGGGCTATGTCAGAATTTGAGTGTAGTGTAGGATGGCATCTTCAAGCAAGCATAGTTACTAAGACTATGGTAAGGATCAATTGATGGTGAAATTGGTTGACCTCTCAGCCTTAGTACCCAAGCTTGGTGATCATGTGGCATAGGAATCCCGTTCCCACTTTGCCGTAATCACAAGTCAATTGGAGGAGTTGCATGCTGATGTGGAATGACTATCGCTGACTTTGAGCAGTTTAACAACCAAGGTGGATCATTTGAATCTAAAAGTGGATAATATTGAGATAAAAGTGGAAACAACGAGTCTGTGTGTTCTAAAAGAAGTCTCTGGGATCGTAAAAGCTCCCATCCTTGTAAGTAGGCCACGCCTCAACTTGAAGAATTTATGGACCAGACTTTGGACTCAGCGCTCTCACAACAGATGGAAGCATAATAGAATGGGAAAGATGGAAACCTTCAAGCTAAGAAGGATGATAGTGGTTACCTATACATTCTTTGTTTCAAAATGTTTTGTAAGTTTGTGATATATAATGGAGTTTTTTGGAGGATGCACAAAAGAAGGGTAGTTAGAAATTTAGTAAGAAAAATGCAAGGTAGAGATAGGATATCTTCTAAACAATATTTGAATATTGATGAAGAATAACAACTCTTGCATGTAATGGAACTGACGTGTTTTTGTGAAAATTTCATCTATCACAACAACTGGAAATTATTTTCCTAATTGTTAATTTATTTAACAATTTATTTGTAGTTTTCTACGACAAATACCAAATAATTCACACTGTGATTTTTACAAATAATTTGTGAAATAAAAATAGCGTTGGAATATGAGAAAATCTAGCACACACATAGAAAAATATGACAGGATTACTTTTGGACTAATTTCCCCAGAAAAACCCAACTAAGGAAATTCGATGCAGCAATTGAGAGTATTATATTATTAGAAGTAATAAAATCTGAGCACAAACTATGGATGCCCAGTTGGAAATCCAAACGGCAAGAAAATCTAGCCAAAATTATTTAAGGGAATTTCCCTTCTTCCACAAGCAACCCCAACATAACTTTCCTTTAGAAACTCATCCTCTTGGCACCCTCACAATAGCCTTTGCCCAGTGCTTGCATAGGCCCTATGAAATCTAGCCTGAAACTACCTCTGATGAAGTCGTTCTACCTGAATATGCTAAGGAAATCACTTCTCTGGCACTCTGGAACCTTTGCCTGGCCTTTGGAACTGAAAACAATTTTTCCTCCAACTAAATCGAGTTGCACTTATGAAGAAACTATGTAGTCCTATGTGATGCCCCACTGGGAGTAACTCGGTCTCTTGCTTCTACCTCTTTGGATCTAGAAAACTTCCTTCGAATAATTGTCTCTACCCCTCACCGTCTCTGTTTCAATCTTTGGCTCTCCGATAATTGTTGATGCTCTTTGGAAATCAATATTCCAAGGAAATTGAATTGCTGAAGTGTATTCTCCAATTTCCCATCGACTTCTTCATATAATCCTCTGTTGGAGCACCAACGACCAAGATTAAAACTTAATCAAGGACCACGATCATCTTGAGGTTGATCGATGTGAGTTTCTAGACTATTCTCACCTTGAATTAATTAATTTTGATTAATCAACCATATTCCCTAAGTTTAGACTTAGGAAATATTTAAAAAACGGCTAATATTCTAATTAGGTCATCTCTAGGTGGAATTTCCAGAAAAGATTTATGGGATTTGCAAATCTCATGTATTCTAGCCTCTCCACCAAATTTTGTGACTAGAAAACATATGATGTTACAACAAATAACGCTCCCTCTTAGTGATGACTATGTTCTCTCTAGTGTTTCACATCCTACCACAACACCCTATCTTTGTATCACCTCATATCATGTTGTTGAGGTCTGACTACTGCTACCAATCAATTACTATGCAACTATGATTCATATGCCACAACTTTGTAGCTGAATCTTTGATGCATCTGTGTTGCTGCTAACACTGCATTGTACAATTTGTACTGCTGCCAACTCTGCAACTGCAGTGCAACACCCTCTCATATGTTTTTGTTGCAACTACAACTACTACAATTGAGAAGCATCCAAAATACTGAATCGACTGTGTTCAGTATAATGCATCTGTATCCAGAGTCCTGACTTCTATTAACTATTGCACCATCCATTGAAGTATATGTGTTGTTGTTGCTCTGCTCTGTGCCACTATGTATTGTTTCCAACACTGCACTACGCTCCTTAGCATCTGACTTCTACTATTCTACAACTGTCACTTTGGTATTGAGTGCATCCACTGCCACTGATTCATCCTACTACTGAATATCGTGGGCCCTCGTAGCCAGGTAATGATCCATGAGGTGGACTCCTCAAGGATCCTGCGCAATCTTTGTAGCTCTTTGGGGCTACAACACCAAATCACCCCACCTCACTCCTGAAGGTATATCTCCAAACATAGAAAACTATTCCTCTAACCTAAAGGAAAGCTTGTCTATTTCCACGGATGGTGCCTATTGATCTTGCTTCTCTTGCTTGTCCTTCTTCCTGGGAGGACATTGTGTATTGTAGTGACCAATCTCAACACACTTAAAGCACTTGACCTTTGATAGGTCCTTCTTCTTCTTATTTTGTTCCCCATGCACCTGACTGGGACCCTATGATGCAAGGGCCACATTCTCCTCTTCCTTCACACTCTTTGATCTGTTGTTATTGTTTCCGCTGATGGAGCTCTTAAGAAAATGTTGCCTCGTTTCCTCCTATTGTAAATCAACCCACATCCTGTCCAATCTAAGTAGAGTGTCTCTTCCCAATATACTTTGGATGAAGACCTGACAATCCTCCAAGACATTGTTTAGTGTAAAACACACTAGCTTTGATGGTTGAGGTGTTGCCCCAACAGTTGCAAGATGATCTCAGACTTCCTAAATCTTAGTCAGGAAGGGATCTACACCTTCTCCCTTTTTCATCCTTATGCATTTGATCTTTCCTTCACGGAACATCTTTCGTTGCTCGAAAGTACTATGATATATCATGGATAAAGCATCCCACATTTCCTTGGTCATCCCTTGGTCAACTACATGTGAAACTATATGATCTTGGACTCCATCCTAGATCAACTGCTTCACCTTTTCCATCTCCTTCATGTATTCTTTGAGTTGATCTACATCCTAGGAAACTACTACCACATTGTCTACATAGCCTTTCAAGCCATATTCATCTAGAAGGAAGGGCATCCTAGCCTTCCAGGTAACATAGTTGGAGGCCCCCTCCAACTTGTGCTCATCTCTAATCCCGACTATGGACATCTCGAGAAAACGTTTTGAAAACTCCCTCTTTCCCTTTGGTTGGTTGTTGACCCTGCTATTCGCAATCCTCTTTGGAGTGAGAAAATCTTCTCGTAACTCTTGCCAATCTACAATGGAAAATCTAACTTCTAAAACTCGAAGTTCCCTGAGAGAAATTTTCCCTCCGTTGTGTGTGATTTTCTCTTCCACCTGATGTTGATTCTGCAACTACACACTGTTGCAAAACCCTCTGCATCCAACCAAGGAATCTACCCAACAAAAAGTTTGATTTGTTGTTGCTCCCTTTGACTGCTGGAATCACTACGCAACTCGACTTTTCTGCAACCCTGCAACTGAAAATGAAATTTTTGCCCACAACAATTTGGCCTGCCTGACAATGAATTGTGCAACCTCTAGGAATTTTGTCCTACTGCTCCCTCTGAACAACGAAATTCCCTTCTCCGCTTCTGATCTTCATGTTATTAGCTCACGATCCAATACCATGTGAAAATTTCATCTATCACAAGTAATGGAAATTATTTTCCTAATTGCTAATTTATTTAACAATTTATTTGCAGTTTGCTATGGAAAATACCAAATAATTCACATTATGATTTTCAAAAATAAAATGCAGAAGAAAAATAGCATTGGAATCTAGCTCATAGACGTAAAAATATAACACAATTATTTTTGGGCAAATGTCCCTAAAAAAAACCAACTTAGGAAAATCGATGCAGTAGCTCAGGGATTTATATTCTTAAGCAACAGTAAAATACGAGTACAATCTATGGATTCCCATATGGAAATCCAAACAACAAGAAAATCTGGCCAAAATTATCTAAGAGAACTACCCTTCTTCCAGAAGCAACCCCAACGCAACTTTCTTTCAGAAACTTGTCCTCCTGAAACCCTCACGTTGGCCTTTGCCTAGTGCTTGTGCATGATCCGTGATGTCTAGCCTAGAACTTCCTCTGATGAAGTCTTTTAGTCTGACTTTGCTGAGGAAATCGCTTCTCTGGCACTTTGGAACCTCTGCCTGGCCTCCGGAACTAAAAATGATTTTTCCCCCAACTAAATCGAGTTGCTCTTTTGAAGCAACTACATAGTCCTCTGTGCTGCCCCATTGGGGATAACTTGGCCTCTTATTGTTGCCTCTCCGGATCTGGAAAAGCTTTCTTCAGATCACTGTCTCTGCCCACTCCCTATCTCTGCTTCGATCTTTGGCTCTCCAACAACTGTTCTTGCTATTTGGAAATCGATCTACCAAGGAAATCGAACTGTGTATTCCCCAAGTGCCCATTGACTTCTTCTTATAATCCTATATTGGAGCACCAACAACCAAGATTAAAACTTAATCAAGGGCAAGGATCATCTTGAGTTCGATCCGTGTGAGTTTCTAGACTATTCTCACCTTGAATTGATTAATTTTGACCATTTAACCATATTCCTTACGTTTAGACTTAAGAAATATTTAAAAAATGACTAATAATCTAATAAAGTCATTTCTAGGTGGAATTTCCAGAAATGATTTATGGGTTTTAGAGATCTCATCTATTCTAGCCTCTCCACCAACTTTCGTGATTAGACCACATCTGATACTACAGAAACTAACATTTTTTTTAGTTAGATTAGTACTAAAACTGCCTATTTCTTTAAAAAAATAATAATAGCTTTTCATATAATTACATTTAGTCTAACATATATCTCTGTGAGCACAAATTTATCTTTGTGGTTATCCTTAATTTTTTTCATAATTGATATGAGATTTTATGTACTTATGTATGATTATTTGGCATGACTAAAGAATATGAGGCATAATTGATATGAGACATTACTAAAGAATATGGATGAATAATGAATATCAATGTTATGAATATTGAATACTTAATTTTTTCATAATTGATATGAAGTTTTATGTACTTGTATATGACTATGAAGCATGACTAAAAAATATGGATGAATAATGAATATCAATGTTATGAATATTTATATACATAATCTGAAATAATATTGTCATAATTTATGTATAAAATATTATATTATGTAATTTAATTATAATTATTAAATATATATTAAATAATTAAATGTGTATAAATCTATATTTCAACAAATGAAATTAGCAATAAAGTTGTATATAGTTGTAAACAATGCATGATTACAATTAACAAAATACTTCAGTTCACCAATCAGTAAATTGAAATTTGACCAGATTCTGAACACTAACTTGAATTCTTCCTTTAGGCAGACCTCCTCTGCCCCCTCTTTCTCTTATAAAGATGGAGTCCGCAAAGACGCTGCCCAACCGCAACCCTCTGTGAAAGCAGCTCAACCTTCTGGGGCTTCAAAGCCATTTTTGGTAGACAAATCAGAGGAAATTCCTTCCATCAATCTCTCTCGTCCTGGGATTGACGATCGCTATCAGCTTTTTGCAGAATCCGCACTCATATGCAGATTTAACGGGCTCTGGCCTTGCACATCAGATCTATACCAATGGATCCACACCAACTGGACTAAAAAAAGCGAGATCTACCTATGTTCAAAAGGATTCTTCATTGTGGCTTTTGACTCAAATGAAGATTACCAGAAGGCCTTAATGGGAGGCCCTTGGTTCTGGGGCTCGGCTGGGCTTTTTCGCACCCCCTGGTTTCCAGACTTCGACCCTTCTACAGCTGTCATCACCAAGATTCCCATTTGGGTCAGGCTCCCGAATCTTTCGGCGCATCTATGGCATACCTCTATCTTCTTAGCCATTGCAGACACTTTAGGATGCTTCCTGAGTGTAGATTCTTCATGAAAGGAAAATGGACTCTACACCTACGGCAGAATTTGTGTAGAAATAGATATTAGCAAAGGACTGCCGAATCAGATTAATATCAAGTATGGCGATTTCCACTGGACTCAAACCTTGGATTATGAGAATACAGCCTTCCATTGCCGCCATTGTCATCAAACGGGGCACCTCCAGAGTTCCTGTACCCAGTTCCTCAACAAAAAGAAGAATCTGAATCGCAAACCCAAATCCAAAAGCTGGAATCCATGTGTGCCTCCCCCTCCTATGGACGATACAGATTCCTCTAGTTCGGATGAAGAAGAAATTGTAGCAGATGGGCAGAATGTGGAGATTCCGTTGGACGCTCCCTCGGTCGGTCTGGCAAACCCCTCCGCCCTCAGATCTCTTAGAAACGTTCTCATTCATCTTCGTCCTCAGACTCTGATAAGGATATTCAGCCGCCAGGGCAGAATAGTCTACAACTTATTACGGCTCAGCCAAACTCCTCTGGATGGGTCAAAGTATGCAAGGCAAAAGGCAAAAAATCTCGTGTGGCAGTAACTGCCCTCTCAGGGTAGATATCTCGGCTTAGTTCTAGCTTTTTGTATTCCCATGTTCTCTAGGGCCCTTTCCTTGTTTGTCTCTATGGAGAGAGGAGGATAGCCTTTCACCTTCGGCTCCCTTGCTTTTTCTGCTTCGCTTGCATGCAAGCTTGATTGTATTATACTTTTCTTATCTTAATAGAATTAGTCTTTATTAAAAAAAAAAACACTAACTTGAATTCAATATTTTAAGTTTAATTTAACTATATTTAAACTGAGCAGTCAACTAGTAAAATGGGTCATGTAAATACTATATGTCATTTCTTATAACAAATTCCTTTTCAAAAGAAACATCACAAGAAGAAGAATTCATAGACTCAAACGGCAACATAGTGCATTATTAAAACTTCCTTATTCTTCGTTCGTTGATTCAACTTTGAAACAAGTGCATCATAAAGATTCATAATCAAACATGTGGTGAATTCTCAATCCTAAATTATTAAAGCGATCAATGAGCAAAGTTGAGACTTAAGGACAATGAATGCATGAAATTCGAAATGTCGCAATGGATGGCCGAAGCGTTGAGCAATAGAAGAGACATGAATCAATGCCCCAATATGACAAAGGAGAAAATATGCCAATGATGTGCCAATATGCCAAAGGAACAAACATGTCAAGGATAGCCATGTTTCACAAATGATTTTTTAATAAATTAAGGAGAGGAACATACTTCAGAAATTGAAAAAAGATTGACAAACTTTTCATATTGTCCATTGGATCATGTATTAGACGAAGAATATTCCCTTGGCTTGTAATTTCAATTGTTCATTTTATTAAAATTATATTTGTTATTTTATATTGTTAAAATTTTAAAAATAATATATATTAGTTTTATTTACTAGCACAACCAAATTAGTAAATGTGGTTGATATACACTGAACGCATCAAATTCCATCATTTATATGTCAAATCACCTTTTATAAATGAAGTCAAGCAACATAATTTAATATATATTTATTAATATTATTTATATTACAAATGTTAATTTCACTAATAATATTAATATTTTTTCATATTAACATTAATATTCAATATTCATATTAATATTAACTACTAACAATAATATTGTTATTGATTTATGATTTTAATAATATCATTGTTTGTACATATTGAATATATTTGTTTTGGTTTTAAGAACCCGGTTCTGCCAACATGAATCTTTGTATACAAATGAAGATACATGCAAAATAAAATCTTCAGTACATGATTGATGGTGTCAACGATCCTCAAATCTTATTTCATGAGTGTAGAAAATGTAGCTTTGAGTTTTAACTCGATAACCTATAAATGATCATAGCTTTTGAGTTTTAACTCAATAACCTATAAATGTTCATAGCTTTTGTTTGATGTCAACCACTAACATTTCCATATCAAGGCTTGAACATCAACACTATGACTATCAATCAAATGTGGGTGGAAATATCAAGGAACCAACGATTGCGCCAGATACAGTTAAATCTTAGAATATACACACATATATATTCATTCTAGTGAAAACTTGGAGTCCAATGATTTACCAACATAATACATCTTATCTCATGCATCTTGCAATGACAATATTCCTCTTGTAATGCTAACAACACATCTTCACTGCAACTTTCTTCAATGCTTGTATGTCGTTAAATATTATCCCCTGTGTTGTGAACACCATTGAATTCCTCTTTCTTGTCTTCAATGATATTAGAATCAATCTGACTATCTCCCATGACTTCCATGTCTTTTTTATTCTCAACACTTTAAAAAAACATTGCTCAATCCCTGGATCTAATCAATCACAGTATCAATAGAGAAAAGTGGGTCATGTAAATAGTATATGCTATTTCTTATAACAAATTTCTTTCCAAAAGAAACATCACAAGAAGAAGAATTCCTAGACTCAAACGACAACATAGTGCATTATTGAAACTCCCTTATTCGTCGTTCATTGATTCAACTTCAAAGCAATTACATCATAATTCATATTGAGACATGTGGTGAATTCTCAATCCTAAATTACTAAAGCGATCAACGAGCAAAGCTGGGACTTAAGGACAAGGAATGCATGAAATTCGAAATGTCGCAATGGATGGCCGAAGCGGTGAGCAATGGAAGAGACATTAATCGATGCCCCAATATGACAAAGGAGAAAATATGCCAAGGATGTGCCGATATGCCAAAGGAACAAACATGCCAAGGATAGCCATGTTTCAAAAATGTTTTTTTAATAAATTACGGAGAGGAGCATACTTCAGAAACTAAAAAACGATTGGAAAAATTTTCATATTGTCCATTGGATAATGTATTAGATGAAGAATATTCATTGGCTTGCAATTTCAACCATTCATTTTATTAAAATTATATTTATTATTTTATATTGTTCAAAAATTAAAAATAATATATATTAGTTTTATTTACTAGCACAACCAAATTAATAAATGTGGCTGATATACACCGAAGGCATCAAATTCTATCATTTATATGCCAATCACCTTTTATAAATGAAGCCAATCAACATAATTTTAATATATATTTATATTAAAAATGTTAATTTCACTAATTAATATATTAATTATTTTTCATATTAACATTAAATATTCATTATTAATATCAAATTTAATATTAATATTAACTAATAGTAATAATATTGCTATTAATTTATGATTTTAATAATATTATTGTTTGTACATATTGAATATATTTGTTTTGGTTTTAAGAAATCGGTTCTATCAACATGAATATTTGTATACCAATGAAGATACATGCAAAATAAAACCTTTAGTACATGATTGATGGCGTCAATGATCCTCAGATCTTATTTTATGAGTGTAGAAAATGTAGTTTTGAGTTTTAACTCGGTAACCTAGAAATGATCATAGCTTTTGAGTTTTAACTCAGTAACCTAGAAATGTTCATAACTTTTATTTGATGTCAACCACTAACATTTCCATATCAAGGCTTGATCATCAACACTATGACTATTAGTCAAATATCTGTGGAAATATCAAGGAACCAAAGATTGTGCCAGATATAGTTAAATCCTAGAATATACACATATATATTCATTCTAGTGGAAACTTTGAGTCCAATGATTTACCAACATAATACAACTTATCTCGTGCATCTTGCAATGACAATATTCCTCTTGTAATGCCAACGACACATCTTCACCGCAATTTTCTTCCATGCTTGTCTGCTATCAAATATTATCCCCTGTGTTATGAACACCATATAATTCCTCTTTCTTGTCCTGAATGATATTTATGATATTATAATCAATATGATTATGTCCCATGAATTCCATGTCTTTTTTATTCTCAACATTCTTTAAAAACACTGCTCAATCCCTGGATCTAATAAATCACGGTATCAATGGAGCAAAATGGGTCATGTAAATACTATATGTCATTTCTTATAACAAATTAATTTTCAAAAGAAACATCACAAGAAGAAGAATTCCTAGACTCAAACGCCAACATATCGCATTATTGAAACTCCCTTATTCTTCGTTCGTTGATTCAACTTTGAAACAGGTGCATCATAACGATTCATAATCAGAAATGCGGTGAATAATCAAACCTAAATCACTAAAGCAATCAACAAGCAAAGCTGGGACTTAAGGACAACGAATGCATGAAATTTGAAATGTCTCAATGGATGGCCAAAGCGTTGAGCAATGGAAGAGATATGAATCGATGCTCCGATATGGAAAAGGAGAAAATATGCCAAGGATGTGCCAATATGCCAAAGGAACAAACATGCCAAGGATAGCCACGTTTCATAAATGATTTTTTAATAAATTAAGAAGAGAAGCATACTTCATAAACTAAAAACGATTGGCAAACTTTTCATATTGTCCATTTGATCATGTATTAGGCGAAGAAGATTCCTTTGGCTTGCAATTTCAACCATTCATTTTATTGAAAATATAAATTTCTTGATCCCAATTCCAATATAGACCATGTCTTCGACATAAATATTTATGGTTTTATTTGATAATTTACGATTGATTATATATAATAGAATTTTTTTCTCATAATAATGTACTATTTAACTTTTAGTGTATATATTATTCAAGATTAATTTGGCAATATTTTTTGTATATTAATAAAATTTGAGACTAGTCCAATATGTTAAGTACTAATTTAAGTTTACAAGTATGATCTTGATTAGGATTTATTAGATGCGATTATTAGTCCCTGCCTCACTAGGGACTATATCACTCACCTTGTGGTCAAAGCCTCTTCACTCTCCAAGTTTTTTGCCATTTTCATGTACATAACCAAAGTTTTCAGGATTTTCTTTTTATTTACAAATTTTCTTAAATTATTAAAACATTTTTATAATTTTTGAAAAAAGTATTTCTCATTTTCTAATTGGCATATAGCACTTTGATGAGACATAATAGCGCTAGTGGAGTGCCTTTTTATTTTCCTATTTGTCATTGTTTGACAAATCATTTTAAAATGAAAACACGTTTTTTTTCTAAGTGGCCATTCTGTTGTTGAGTGCTCTAACATTGACACTGACACTGAATTTGTTATGTCTGACTGCTACTGCTCTGCCTAATGATACGGGAATTGTCGTGATGCCAAGTCCCTTACATAAGGGAGGGGGGTGGGTGGGGGTGGCGGGGTTATGGGTGGGTTGAACACATATGTAGAGGAAGCTTTCATTATGCGAAGTGCAGAGGTGCATATGAAGATTTCATTGTGATTTCTCCACACTCTGCACAATGAAAGCCTTTTCTACACAATGAGGTGTGGGACCACGTTATCAGGTTTGGCTTGTTACTTTTTTTCTCTACTCCAACAATCACTTCCAACCAATCAACAACATCCCACCTATGGGTTACAGCATTTTGGATATATTGCACCAAACTTCACATGATAAATTCACACTTATCATGCAACCTCTCCATGAGGTAGAGTCCATTGGTTTGTATATGTATTCTCTAATTGTTTAATGTATCTATTCCTCTCTCTTTGCTCAGTAACATGGCCAAAAAAATGGTGTTATATTCATGAATTATGTGATAGAAAGGGAAAAATCAAAGGATATTACACCAATTCACAATAGTTCTCCACAAGAAGAAGAATTCCTAGACCCAAATGCCAACATAGTGTGTTATTAAAACTCCCTTATTCTTCGTTCCTTGATTCAACTTTGAAACAGGTGCATCATAAAGACTCATAATCAGACATGCGGTGAATTTCCAATCCTAAATTACTAAAGCGATCAATGAGCAAAGCTGGGACTTAAGGACAAGGAATGCATGAAATTCAAAATGCCGCAATGGATGGCCGAAACGTTGAGAAATGGAAGAGACATGAGTCGATGCCCCAGTATGACAAAGGAGAAAATATGCCAAGGATGTGCCAATATGCCAAAGGAACAAACATGTCAAGGATAGCCACATTTTACAAATGATTTTTTAATAAATTAAGGAGAGGAGAAAACTATAGAACCTGAAAAACAATTGGCAAACTTTTCATATTGTCC
This sequence comes from Pinus taeda, assembly GCA_000404065.3. Taxonomy (NCBI): domain Eukaryota; kingdom Viridiplantae; phylum Streptophyta; class Pinopsida; order Pinales; family Pinaceae; genus Pinus; species Pinus taeda. The sequence continues at coordinate 61,571 of APFE031019108.1, forward strand.
ATTGGATCATGTATTATGCAAAGAATATTCCATTGGCTTGCAATTTAAACCATTCATTTTATTGAAAATATAAATTCCTCAATTCCAATTCCAATATAGACCATGCTTTCAGCGGAAAAAATTCTAGTTTTATTTGATAATTTATGATTGATTATATATAATATAATTTTTTTCCCATAATAATGTATTAACTAACTTTTAGTGTATATATTATTCAAGATTTAATTCAAAATTCTTATATGGCAATATTTTATGTATGTTAATAAAATTTGAGACTAGTGTAATATGTTAAGTAATAATTTAAGTTTACTAATAATTTAAGTCTACAAGTATGATCTTGATTAGGATTGATTAGATGTGATTATTGGTCCTTGCCTCACTAGGGACTATAACACTCACCTTGTGGTCAAAGCCCTTTCACTCTCCGAGTTTTTTGCCATTTTCATGTACATAACCAAAGTTTTCAAGGTTTTCTTTTTATTTACAATTTCTCTTAAATTATTAAAACATTCTTATAATTTTTGAAAAATGTATTTCTCATTTTCTAATTGGCCTAGAACAATTTGATAGGACATAATAGCCGTAATGGAGTGCCTTCTTATTTTCCTATTTTCCATTGTTTAACAAATCATTTTAAAATGAAAAAAGGTTATTTTTTTAAATGACCATTTTGTTGTTGTGTGCTATAAAATTGACACTGACACTAACTTTGTTATTCCTGACACTGCTACTGCTCTACCCAGTGATACTAGAATTGTCATGGTGCCAAGTCCCTTACATAAGGGAGTGGGTGGGTGGGAGAGAGGGGGGGGGGGGCGGGGGGGGGGGGTTTGTAGGTGGGTTGAAAAAATATGCAGAGGAAGCTTTCATTGTGCGAAGTGTAGAGGTGCAGACAAAGATTTCATTGTGCTTCCTCCACACTCTACACAATGAAAGCTTCTTTTACACAATGAGGTGTGGAACCACGTTATGTGGTTTGGCTTGGTACTTTTTTCTCTGCTCCAAGAATCACCTCCAACCAATCAACGACATCCCACCTGTGGGTTGCGTCATTTTGGATATATTGCACCAAGCTTCACATGCTAAATTCACACTTATCAAGAAACCTCTCCATGAGACAGAGTCCATTGGTCTGTATATGTTTTCTCTAATGGTTTAATGTATTTATTCCCCTCTTTTTACTCAGTAATGTGGCCAAAAACCAGTGTTATATTCGTGAATTATGTGATAGAACGGGACAAATCAAAGAATATTACACCAATTCACAATTTTTCTCCACAAACAAATTCCTATCGACAATATTCCTATGACAACCATTGTTTATATATATTCACTTGTAACATTATTCACAGGCTCTCTGTACTTGTAACCAACTGGTGTCTTTTTAGTTTGAATTGTGAGGTAAAACATTGCAATGGAGTGTGACATGTGTGTTGTATCACACATCCACAAGGTCACGTTAAGTTGCCTAGCACAAAAATCCAAACATTTGTTGGAGTAGAAACAAGGTAGCTATCCATAATCCATGGATTTTTGTTGGCCATCAACACTATTAGACTCCTATTGTAACAACCCATTTTCATATCCATCTAAGTTAAGTGATTTAATAATTAAATGGTATAAACTAATATAAGCTAAATAATAAAAGTTGTATAAGTAAATAATATAAGTTAAAATAATATAAATTAAATGTTGTAAATTAATATAAGTTAAATAATAAAAAGTAGTATAAGTAAATAATATAAGTTAAATACTATAAGTTAAAAACTTTATATTAAATAAGTTAAAAACTTTATATTATATTATATTAACTTTATATACAAAGTTAAGGTTCATGAATAAATGGAAGCTATATTAAAGTGATATCAGAAACATTCGGGTAACCCTTTTAAAAAAGATCTTTCAACCATAACTGAACCCTCTGCGCAGTCGACAGCAGCCTCTGATCAATAAATATCTGCGGAAATGCATGTGGGAGGTGTCTAGTGTTGGACCAGCGGTGGGGGAAGGCTGGGAGGCGGTCACCAAACCCCTGGGTATAAAACCACTGAGAGGGCCAAGGAGAAGGGGCGGAAAGGAGAAAACGGAGAGGACAGAGGGAGACCGAAACAGGAACGGAAGCAGCTGAAATTGACCTGAGGTTCTGGGCAAGGGGGCAGTAAGCGAAGCTTACTGAATTGGCTGGGAGGAATTGGTTTCCCAGTAATCGATTGAACTTCAGAAAACGAGAGCAGACAGCAATTTACCAGTGAGCAGTTCAGGTAAGTTTTCGTTGTTTTAAGATTATGCATTTTCAGTTTTCAAATCATGAAATTTCAGTTTACAGTCTTTACACACCTTACACATGGTATCATAGCGTCGTTCAAACCTTCAGGACCTCACAGGCCCTACACATCCGAAAAAAAAAAAAAAAAAAAAAAAAAAAAAAAAAAAAAAAAAAAAAAAAAAAAAAAAAAAAAAAAAAAAAAAAAAAACCAGGGTTCTCGTTATCGCTGTGTTTCTGCAAGTTTCGTTCCTTATTAAACCACTTTCCTGTGGCTGGCTTAGTCTGATACGCTCGAAATTTTCGTTGGATAAATTTTCTTGGTCAATCCATTAGGGAGACGCAATAAAGACATTGAACCAAGCTGTGAAATTTCCGGTTCCGGACCCTCCGCAGGCGGAGCATAGCATTTTGTCGAAACCACCGCATGTCCTGCACCCAACATCCGCGTCTGACTAGCGGAGGCACATGCACCCAACCCTCCCAGTTCCATTGCACCTCGGGCAGCATGGCCACCCGCCGGCCATCGGCTTCTCCATCATGGATCTCGCCATTAAAGCTCCCGCCAACAATCCTAACCCCGTTGCCAACTGCGAAATAACTGTTGGAGCCATGTCGCCTCCCTATTTAACTGCAACTGCACAATCCTCTCAAAGTGTCCAACGGAGTCGAGCAAAGTTCAAATATTTAATTTAAATTTGCAGAGAATGAAAAAAATCTTACCTCGGAGATCGCTGCGATGAAATTTGATTTCAGAGGACTGCTAACATGGCAATGATGAGAGGCACGGATTCTCGAATCCGAGTGATATTCCGTGGAGCAAAACACTTAGATATCGGCATTCAGTTTAGGGAAGCGATGCGGTGATATTTTTAAAACGCTGCTCACAACATTGAAGAGAAGTCATTTTTATTTTATTTTGAAAGATCAGACGAAATCGCAGTTGTTGATGGGTCGTTGTATAACTAGATATAAATTAAACCATAGTGCCAACCGGAGAAAGGTATTTTAATTGATTTAGAAATCGAATTGATAGGCCGCCAGCGACAAGGAAGGGAAGAAGTGACCGCTATAAGTATGTTTGCGTTAAGCCACCGAGTCAGTCCCCCGAAATATGCCCTGAAATGAAAAATTTATTTGTGAATGGTTCTGTTGGTCACGCGTTACATGTGAATTTGTATTGTTAATTGATCACGCGTGTACTGTTTATTTATAGTTGATCCTTGGTCACACTTCTTTTGTGAACAATGTTCTATCTCATGAATGATTCTGTTGGACACATGTTTTGCGGCGTTCTATTTTAACCGATTATATATGTACGCACCATACTTGTGATTGTTTCACGTTGTACAATGAGCCTCACCTCACATATACAACTGTCTGTCAAGTATTGTTGTATATTATATCATTGCATGATCTGTTATCAGCTCAAATTTGTTTATAAAGATATCACCCGGACTCAAAACGAGAATTCTATCAACCGGCGCTGAATACCTTGTCTGAATCTCTACCGATCACCTTCAAAAACAGTCACATTCAGAAAATTCAAAAGTAATGGCACATTTGATGATTCGGTGAATGCTCAAACAAAATATTTTGACAGAAGATCGTTTAACGTATTGCTTGTGCAAAATTGACGTTTACAGCAGAAATATCTCTCGCTGTTCCTGTAGCTTTCCGCTTTTGATTTTATAACATTAACAATTAAATTGTTTACCCTTCAGAAAAGAATGCATGGTAACAACTATAACAATATACTAATTATTCTTCATAAAATAGAGACAAACACAAAGTACTTTTTATTTGATGCTCTAAGGAAAAAAAGCAAACGTGTAAACTCTTTGTCAATGAAAGAAAGGAAATGGCCAATATATGGTTAGAATATTCTCTGGTCCTTTCTATTTTAAGGCAGAAATGCCCTCGGTTGTTTTTATTTTTCTGTTATTGCTATATTTCTGAGTCCCATTTTGACCTATTTTGGTCTTCAATGGACATAGGTATAATTTCATTCAACCACCCTGGTTGTTGATGTAATTGGAATTGAGGCAGCTTTGTCAATTTTTTTTTTGTTTGGTCAAAGATCATTTTTTTTACTGGAAGTTCAAACGAGTAAACGAGTATTTTTCTATGTTTTTAGGTACAATATCAATGATACTTTTACAATAAATTAATAATGATAAACAAATATTGTCATGTTATATTTCACACCTTTCTTTTGAGTAAGGAAGAGTATGATCATAATGAAGGAATGGTTCCATGATTGCATCACCTAGTCACAATTTCTTGGGTGTTGATTTTCCAAGAGATCAGGGTACAATTCTAAGGAGACAATAGGCAAGCTGCATGTTAGTTTGGCTTTGAAAATTTAGTTTTATTTGTTAAAATTATTCAAATATAGAACTAAACAAAATGTAAAATCATAACAGTTGATATATCAAGACACTTATATAGTGCCTAGTATCAAGTCTGAAATCTAGTACAATCTCCCATTGTTCCTAATTTAGTCTGGATTATATTTTAAGAGACTGGAGTGTTGAAACATGAGTCTATGGTTAATCAGGGAAGTTTTATTCCCGATTCACAGGACTTCCACCCACCCAAGTTACATACTCCTAATCTTGAGGAGCTTTATTTGACCACTCCTATAAAATTTTAAAAATCATTTTATAAAGCTTATACAAAATTGCAAATCCTCAAGCTGTCTGAAGTAATGCTTGATTGCAGATTTTATATGCGAAACCCTCTCAATGTTGCAACCCCCCTCTGCATATTAACAGGGATGTTTAGGATCTATACTCTTCTGCATTACTCATTTTTAGGATAGAATACCCTGCATTAGGACAAGGAGGTCGCGAGACCATCCTCCTTGACCTCGGTACCAGTAAGATCCGCCTAGCGGGTAAAAATAGCAAAACTATACCCGTTTCTAAATGTAATATCGCAAAAGAAAGTTACGTGTTAAAATTGGGTTGTCTACCTCATAATTTTTGATAAAATTTTATTATGTGTCCAGGAACCATCACAATGGTGAAGATGTATGAGCGACGACGGCGTGATCGGGCAGCATCACCACCTTTAATGCCGCCGCCATCATCATCATCATCCCCAGCGTCACCACCGAGACCTTTATCAACACCAATCGCCCCAGTGCCAGAGTTAACTGTAATAATGAACTCCTTGGAGGCCTTATTAGAAACATTAAAAGAATCCACTAAGGCTAAAACCAAAGAGGAGTCTCATCATTTGGCTACCAGTTCAGCAGAACCGAAGAATTTCGAGCCCAGAAGGTCGAAAGAGGACATCTATCGGGAGCTTCAAAAAATCAGACTCCCGGAATTCTCAGGAGGCCAGGCAGGTGAACGCGCTGAAGCATGGTTGGAGGGAATGAACAGATGTTTTAGGTTAAGAGAATATTCGTCTTCGGCAAAGACAAAAATTGTCGTGTTTCAACTCAAGGAAAGTGCCTTGATTTGGTGGGGAAATCTGGAAAAACAACTGCACCTTACATCAGATAGTGTCCCTTGGGAACTGTTTGAGGAAAGGTTTCGCGCAAAGTATTTACCTCCGTACTTTCAGCAACAGCAAGCAAGAGCCTTTCATACATTAGTCCAGGGAAGTAAAACGGTGGAAGAGTACGAGATAAGGTTCATGGAACTGGTAAAATACATTCATTACTTAGACTCAGATGAACGCCAGGTTGAACGATTCATTTTTGGGTTAAACCCTCGCATCCGAGCCTTGGTAAGCATGTGGAAACCATCATTCGTAGCCGAGGTGGTTGAATGTGGCCGATATGCAGAAGAGCACCTTGGGATCAAAAGGGATATGGGGCCAGTCGGGCCTGTCCAAACAGGATTTCCAGGAAAGACTCCCCGGAACTTCTTCAGGGGGGGTAGTTCGAGGCCACCGTATGGTAACAGGTTTGCCCCGAGAAATATAGGGGCAGGAGCTCCCATGGCAGTAAACACTATCGCCACGGGATCATCAAACACCAGTCCCTGGGCATCTCAAAGGACCGCTAGCGGAGGGAGGAATTCGAGAGGAACCAATGCGAGAGGGCGAAGATCGTTCTCTAGAAGCTCACGTCCTGACTCGAGAGGATCAGCGCCAGTTAATTGTTGGGGGTGTGGGGGACCGCACTTTCAACGGGACTGCCCCGGAGCTTCGTCCAGTATATTGCATAGGGCTGGGAAGGAACCAAATTCAGACAACCGTGGGACCCATAGAATTCATGCAGTGGTCGACCGTGACCAAGCAGCACATCAATCCACGGTAGTGGAATCTTCAGGTACTATCAATGGTATAAAACTCAAAATCTTATTTGATACTAGTGCCACAGATAGTTTCAT
>APFE031019111.1:0-13523 GCA_000404065.3 Pinus taeda
TTCCTTAATTAAAATTGACGAAATTAGAAATTTCAATTTTAGTAGAATACTTGGAGGTAGTTAAATGATGTGACTTGGCTCTTATCACTCAGTTAACTAAGAAAATTAAATTTGGAGAGACTTAAGTACAGTTATACATGATTTCTTGTTAATTTGTAGCAATATATTTTAATTAATTTAAGTTATTGTTAGTTTAAATAGTTCTAACTGTTAGAAGAACTAGTGGAGGTCAATTTTTGAGTATATTTGATGTTTCCTTTTGCATGAAAATGATTCTTGTTTTATACGATGAATTAACTTTTGTAGATGACAGAGTAGCATCATGTCTTGTGATTTACTAAATTTCACGAATTTTTTTTAATATACACATTAATTTCTACACCTAAAAAATGGATCAGTTTTATCTACATATTTTTTTTTTATAAATTAAATAACATAGAAATGGAACACATAAAATATTAAATACACACAAATAAAAAAAATCCATAAAAGGAGAGAGACAGATATATACGGCTCACCCAATTTGGGGTACATCGGCAAAGAAATAGTTATTCATTCCTTTTATATAATATAACAAAATGAAGGGACAAAACCTTCAAAAAATATGTTGTAATTTCCTCTTCACCATCACACAATATCCTTTTTTTCTTTCAACTACAATAATACACAGTCGAAATACAATTCCCTCATAAAAGCTCACGGTTGCCATCTAGGAAAAAAACCTTAAATTAACATAAATTATATCGTCAAATATTCCACCTAATGAATAACCTAAATTGGCTAAACAATTACATTTTTTTACAAGGAAATTTGTATATAAATTTATCCACGAGGGTGCTTCCCCGAACCTTAGGGAGAGGGGGGATAAAATCATGCTAACACCCCATCTAAATGAAGAATATAATTAGGCTCCACACCTAACAATCACCCACTGAGAGACTAATCTTTAACACTCCACCACTGCTTCACTTATTGGACAATGCTTCCACCTAGCCTTGTTGTTTCTCATCTTTACCATCATACTTGAAGTTCAATTGAAGTTTATTAGAATATCAATTTATCCTTAGTTACCACCTTTGTTAACATGTATGTAATATTCTGGCTAGTGTGTATCTTTTCGAGCTTCAATTTTCCATATTATAAAAATAATTGTATGAAATGGTAATTGATCTATCTATTTTTCCTCTTAGAATGAAATGTTGAGTTCATTGAAACATGAATGACACTCTGGTTATCACTGTATAACCTTTCAATCTCCTGCTTCTTTCCCAAATGGTCCATAAATGTTTGTAACCAAATCATTTCTTTACTCAAAAGTGTAGCAACAACATACTCCACTTCCATCGATGAAAGTGAAACAATGAATTGAATTTTAGAAAATGAAATTATTTTTGTTCAACCTATCATATGGTGCTCATAGTATTATCTCTATCAGCTTCCATGTCTACATCAACATATCCCCGTAGAACAATGTTTAAACCTCTAAAACATAATGCTTAATTAGTGGTGCCTCTCAAATATTTGAGAATCCACTTCACTATCATCTAATTCTCTTTTCCTAGATTGTCCATATACCTTCTCACAACTCCCATTAGATGTGAAATATGAGGCCTTGTACACATCATTTCATCGATTAAACTTCGAACTAATGATACATATGGAACTTGAGACATATAATCCATATCTTCCTCAGTCTTGGGACACATCCGTACATATTTTGAAATGGCTAGCCGAAGGTGTATTAACATATTTTTCATTATACATTTTAAATATTTCTAACACATTATCTATGTACTCACTCTAATACAAAGTTAATTTTCAACTTTTCTTGTCTCTAGTTATTCTCATATGAAGAATTTTCATTCGAACACCAAAATCCTTCATTGCGAATGAATTAGCCAATTTTTCTTTCAACACATTTATATTTTGCATGTTATATATTGAAACAATCATGTCATCTACATAAAATAACAATATAATATATCTTCCACGATTCTACCTTTTTAGATAAACACAATGGTTAGACTGACATCTAGTATAATTTTGTTCAGACATAAACATGTCAAAGTTTAGATATCACTACATAAAACTGTCCTAATGATTTTATGGTTTTCATAATCATATAAATGATAATGAAAATCATTAACACCATATCCAGTGAAGGTACACTTCTTTGATTTTTCCTCAAGACTTGTTCTACTTTCTTTATTAATGTGGACAAATGCTTCACAGCCAAAATTCTTTAGAAATGAGTAATTTACCTTCTTACATGTACATGTCTTCTCTAGAATTCCACTGTAGAAGGAACTTGAAGCCCATTTTTTTATAAGATAAATAACAATATCAATATCATTTTATTTACATTGTAGAGGTAATACTCTTCCTCTCTCTCATTCTCCATGTACCTATCTCTCTCTCTCTCTCAATATCCTAATCCTCCCTCTCCCCTTTCTCCATGTCTCTTGTATTCATTCCCTCTCTCCCTTTCTTACTCCTCCCTTAATCCCTCTCTCTCTTCTTATATTTCATACTTTCTCTCATTCTCTCTACCCCTTTCCCTCCCCTGTCTCGCTCTCTCCCTCTCTCTCTTCTTATCTCTCATCATTTCTCTCATTCTCTCTCCCCCCTTCCCTCTATTGACTCTCTCTCTCCCTTAAATATATTTAAGTCCAGCAAACTCTCTCTCAATCATCTCTTACCCATTCACCCTTCTCATTCTCTATATCTATGTCACCATCACTCCCTCACTCTCTCTCCACTAATCCTAAAACTTATACCCTAGATCTAATTTTGAAACGTGACTTCACTTAACATTACTAAGCATTAAGTGAAACTAATTCTTTCAACTAAAATATATGGTGGTAGTATACAACTTTATATACATCATAAACATGGAATCAATTTTAAAATATTAATAAAAGAAGCACAACCCATTGTGTCATTTAAAGTGCAATTTAAAAAATTAAAATAAAAACATACTTTTTATAAAAAAAAATGCATACATCACTTAACATTAGTTAGCATTAAGCGAAACTAATTCTTTCAACAAAAATATATGGTGACAATATACAATTTTATATACATTATAAACATGAAATAAATTTTATAATATTAATAAAATAATCACAACCCATTATGCCATTTAAAATGCAATCTTAAAACCTAAAAATATAAACATAAATTCTACAAATTTTTTATAAATCATACATTGTAACATTATATTTTGATAAAGTAATAATATCCTTGCAATATTTAAATGTATGTTTCATAAATATACACTTTCATATTTACAAATACGAAGATTTACATAAAAAATAATAACCAACATAAATTAAATTACAAATTTATATTACCTTACACCAAAAATATATATTTGATCATAACATAACTAAATGCAGTTTTATAATAAGAAACAAAGAAATAAATATATGATTATAAAAAATACAAATTTATAATATATATGGATAAATAAGTTAATAATTTAAAATATATACAATGTGAAGTAAATGCATTTCTTTTTATATATAAAAGAAACCATGAGAGAATTCACTATATTTTTTTGTTTAACTTACTCATATTAAAAAACATAATAATAATAATTTAATTGTAAAAACAAAAAGAGTCGAGCATCTCAGGATAATAATAATAATTTAGTGGAAAAAAAAAGAAACCAACAGAAAATCCCGATATAATAAAATAGATGGAGTTAAACCAAACTAAACTAATAATGGAGAAACTATTAAATGCCGTAAATACATACTTACTCCATTTCTAAAAACAATTTAACAAAGTTTAGGGAGGGTATGTGCAATTTGGGCCATAGTGCGAACTCACTTAGTCTGGTTTGAGTCTTGCCTGAGGAGAAGATGATGGACGGAACGAAGTTTTTAAGGACGGAAAGCATTGGAGTAAGATCTGTTAGTGTTCTTACTGGCAACAATTTGAAATCACAATTTCTCATCCCATTGTTTCTTCAACGACGACTTTTTCGTTCATTCTTGTTGTTATAATAAAGGGTGAGACCAAACCCAAACGAAATGCTTCGTGAAATGCTAAATAAATTGTAGAAATTAACGACATTGTAATGAAGAGCCTTTCTCGTGTTCTAACAATTTGGGAAATTACCATCCATATGGCATATTCTAATGAAGAGCCTTTCTCGTGTTCTAAAGTTCATATAGAAACAAGAGAATAAACAAACAAACACATACAATAGATAAAATAAAAACACAAACATTTAAAATTTCTATCATCATGAAGCATAAACATGTAACTAATTATAAAAAATGATAAACTAAAAAACAATGTTCATTGAATAATGGTTCTTATGAAAATTCAAATTCTTTCATGATGTTGTAGTCATTTTCAAAAGAAACAAGATTTTATTAAATTAAACTACAATTCAAACATTAATACTTTAATATAAAAATTCTACACATTAGAAAAGAAATTATGGTATATGATATTACATATGTGTAAAAAGATTATACACATACAAACATAAACAAACAGTGGAAAAGAAGAGAACAACAAGAAAATACATATCATAAACTAAAACCACATACATAAAAAAATCTATGGTTAGATGTTGTTTACTTCCTTGAGTAGGTAGTGGCATTTCTTTCATGGTTTTCATAGTGTTTTTGGCAAAAGTAGAATTAGCTTGTTAATTAGGGTTTACTAGGTTTTGCTTTACAGTCCAGTCCTCCTTTCTGCAGTTAGAATAGAATATGTAGAGTAATATTTTCTTTAGCTTGAGCTCCTATTGATCTCACTTCGGCTGACCAAGTGACAACCTGTAGTGAGAACTAGTACTAGTACTTGTGCATATAGCATTGATGCTTCCAAGTTTGTCATGAACTACTGGGTTGATAAAAGTAAAGTAAGTAGCCCAGAAGTTATAGCATTCTTGCTACAATACTGGCTCTCACCAGGTTTATAAAAAAAATTTAAATTCTTTTAATAAACAGTTAAATTAAAATTACAAAACACATTTTAAAATGTTATAAAAAGCTTAGGGTTTAGGGTTTAATGTTCAGAGTTTGGGGTTCAGGGTTTAAGGTTTAGGGTTTAGTGTTTATGATTTAGGGTTATAGAGTAATCTTTTCTTTAGCTTGAGCTCCTATTGATCTCACTTCAGTTGACCAAGTGACAATCTGTAGTGAGAACTAGTACTTGTGCATATAGCATTGAAGCTTCCAAGTTTGTCACGAACTACTGGGTTGATAAAAGTAAAGTTAGTAGCCCAGAACTTATAACATTCTTGCTACAATACTGGCTCTCACCAGGTTTATAAAAAAAAAAATTCTTTTAATAAACAGTTAAATTAAAATTACAAAACACATTTTAAAATGTTATAAAAAGCTTAGGGTTTAGGGCTTAATGTCCAGAGTTTGGGGTTCAGGGTTTAAGGTTTGCGGTTTAGTGTTTATGATTTAGGGTTTATGGTTTGGGGTTTCGAGGTTAGAGTTTAGAGTTTATAAGGTTTTAGTAAATTCTTTTAATAAACACTTAAATAAAAGTTACAATACATTTTTAAAAATGTTATAAAATGCCTGCGATTTAGGGTTTAGTTTATAGGGTTTAGGTTTTAGGGTTTATTTTTTAGCATTTAGCCTTTAGGGTTTAGGGTTTAGGGTTTGGGTTTTGGGGTTTAGGATTTATAAAACTTTATTAAGATCTTTTAATAAACACTTAAAAAAATGTTACAAAACACTTTTTAAAATGTTATTAAATGATGAGGGTTTAGGGTTAAGGTTTTATAACACAATAGTAAATTATTTTAATAAACACTTAAATAAAAATTACAAATTATTTTTAATCGATCATAAAATGCTTAGGTTTTAGAGTTGGGGGTTTGGGGTTTGGGGTTTAGGGTTTAGTGTTTATAGTTTATGGTTTAGGGTTTATATGAGTTTAGTAAATTATTTTAATAATCACTTAAATAAAAATTACAAAATGCTTGTTAAAATGTTATAAAATTATTAGGGTTTAGGATTACAACACTTCATTAGATGATTTTAATAAACACATAAAAAAGTTACAAAAACGTATCTTAAAACATTATAAAATTATTAGTGTTTAGGGATAGGGTTTATGGTTTAGGGTTTGGGATTTATAACAGTTTGATAAAAAAAATTAATCAGAACATAAAAAAAAGTTACAAAATGCTTTTTAAAATGTTATAAAATGCTTAGGATTTAGGGTTTATGGTTTATAACACTTTAGTAAATCATTTTAACAAAAACTTAAAAAAAGTAAGAAAACGCTGATTAAAATATTATAACATACCTAGGGTTTAGTGTTTAGGCTTTAGGCTTTAGGGTTTTGGGTTTAAGATGTTATAAAATGCTTACTATTTAGTATTTAGGTCTTACAACATTTTATTAAATGCTTTTAGTAAACACTTCAAAAAAATTTACAAAAAGCTTGCTAAAATGTGATTGAATGCTTAGGGTTTAGGTTTAGCGTTTAAAATGTTATAAAATGCTTAATGTTGAGGGTTTAGGGCTCACAATACTTTAGTGTTGCAAAGATAAGAGATTCTAGCTAAAAAATCTAGTTTGGAATAGATGTGGATGAGAATATTACTTCACATAGGAAATAAATACTAAATGTGTATGAATATATTGTGAAAGAAAATGAAGGGGAAAATAGGCCCTCCCTCGTTCCATCAATTTTTCCCTCTCTATCTATCACTCTCTCTAAGTCTTTCTCTATCTCAATTGTGCTATCTCTCTCTCTCTTAGTATCTCTCAATCTCTCGTTGTCATTCTTACTATGTGTCTCCCTCACTCTCTCTATGATATTGAATCATTTTCCATCTCTCTCTCTATCAATATATCACCATCTCATTCTTTATCTTACTCTCTCTCTTCCCCCTCTCCCTCTCTCTCTTCCTCTCCCTCTCTCTCTCTCTCTCTCACTCACTCCAATTCTACTTCTTCCTCCATTCCACCCTCTCTCCTTCTCTTCGTCTATATCTTCAATTCTTTCTCACTTTTTCTCCCTCTCTCTTGACATCTCCCTCTCCCACTGTCTCCCTATATTTCTCTTACTCACTCTCAGAAGGCCTCTCTCACACAATCTATCTGAGATTATATCCTTCTCACTCTCTCTCTCTCTAAATCTCTTCCTCTCCCTCTCTCCCTCTCCTCTCACTCTCACTCTCATTCTCACTGCATCTATCTCCCTCTCCCCCTCTTCCACTTTCAATCTTTCTTTTCCTCTCTATCTCCCTCCTCCTCGCTTGCTCTCCCTATCTCTCATGTCCTCTAACTCCATCTGTCACTCTTCCTCTCTCTCATTCTCCATGCCCCTCTCTCTCTCTCTCTCCCTATATCCTCCTCCTCCCTCCCTCCCTCTCCTCTTTCTCCTTGTCTCTTGCACTCATTCCATGTCTCCCTTTCTTACTCCTTCTCCCTTAATCCCACTCTCTCTTATTATCTTTCATCCTTTCTCTCATTCCCTGTCGCCCTTTCCTTCCCCTGACTCCCTCTCTCCCTCTCTCTTCTTATCTCTCATCCTTTCTCTCATTCTCTTTCCTCCCTTAACTCCCTTGACTCTCTCTCTCCCTTAAATATATTTAAGTCCATAAGACTCTCTCTCAATAATCTCTTACCCATTCACCCCTCTTATTCTCTATCTCTATGTCACCATTACTCCCTCACTCTCTCCCCTCTAATCCTAAAACTTAAACCTTATATCTAATTTTGAAAAGTGACTTCACGTAACATTACTTAGAACTAAGTGAAACTAATTCTTTAAACTAAAATATATAGTGGTAGTATATAACTTTATATACGTCATAAACATGGAATCAATTTTAAAATATTAATAAAAGAAGCACAACCAATTGTGTCATTTAATGTGCAATTTAAAAAATTAAAATAAAACATACTTTTTATAAAAAAATACATACATCACTTAACATTAGTTAGCATTAAGTGAAACTAATTCTTTCAACAAAAATATGTGGTGACAATATACAATTTTATATACATTATAAACATGAAATAAATTTTGTAATATTAATAAAATAATCACAACCCATTATGCCATTTAAAGTGCCATTTTAAAACCTAAAAGTATAAACATCAATTCTAGCAATTTTTTATAAATCATTCATTGTAACATTATGTTTTTGATAAAGTAATAATAATCTTGCAATATTTAAATGTATGTTAAATAAATATACATTTTCATATTTAGAAATAGGAAGATTTACATAAAATAATAATAAACATAAATTAAATAACAAATTCATATTACCTTACACCAAAAATATATATTTGATCATAAACAGAACTGAATACAATTTTATAGTAAAAAACAAATAAATAAATATATGATTATAAAAAATACAAATTTATAACATATATGTAGACAAAAGTTAATAATTTAAAATATATACAATGTGAAGTAAACACATTTCTTTTTCTATATAAAAAAAACCCATGAGAGAATTCACTATATTTTTTTGTTTAATTTATTTATATTAAAAAGAGATAATAATAATAATTTAATTGTAAAAACAAAAAGAGTGGAGCATCTCCGGATAATAATAATAATTTACTGGGAAAAAAGAAACCATAAAGAATCCCGATATAAAAAAATCTTTTACGGAGATAACGAAATGCCACCTAAAATAAGAAATCTACATAGAACAAAGATATGAGCTAAACAACTCCAGAAACTCAATATAATAAAATTAAGTAGGGTTAAACAAAACTATACTGAAAATAATATTGTAGAAACTGCATTTAGTTTTGTAAAAACAAATAATCTTGAATTTGTAAAAACAATTTGCCTACCTTTGTCTCGATAACACAACAAATCTTGAATTTTTAAAAACAATTTGCCTACCTTTGTCTCGATCACACAACAATATTATATTTTATATTTTATGTGTGAAACATCATCAAAAATTTTACTTGTATCAAGTTAACAGACAATTTGGGCAATGACCATCGATACGACATATTCTACCAATTTGGGAAATGACCATCCATATGAAATATTCTAATGAAAAGCCTTTCTCGTGTTCCAAAGTTCATATAGAAACAAGAGAATAAACAAACAAACACATACAATACATAAAATAAAAACAAAAACATTTAAAATTTCTATCATCATGAAGCATAAACATGTAACTAATTATAAAAAATGATAAACTAAAAAACAATGTTCATTGAATAGTGGTGCTTACGAAAATTCAAATTCTTTCATCATGTTGTGGTCATTTACAAAAGAAACAAGATTTTATTAAATTAGACTACAATTCAAAAATTAATACTTTAATATAAAAATTCTACACATTGGAAAAACAATTATGGTATATGATATTACATGTGTGTAAAAAGATTATACACATACAAACATAAACAAACAGTGGAAAAGAATAGAACAACAAGAAAATACATATCATAAACTAAAACCACATACATAAAAAATTCTATGGTTAGATGTTGTTTACTTCCTTGAGTAGGTAGGGCATTCCTTTCATGGTTTTCATAGTGTTTTTGGCAAAAGTAGAATTAGCTGGGTAATTAGGGTTTACTAGGTTTTGCTTTACAGTCCAATCCTTCTCCTTTCTGGAGTTAGAATAGAATATGTAGAGTAATCATTTCTTTAGCTTGAGCTCCTATTGATCTCACTTCAGGTGACCAAGTGACAAGCTCTAGTGAGAACTAGTACAATACTTGTGCATATAGCATTGATGCTTCCAAGATTGTCACGAACTACTGGGTTGATAAAAGTAAAGTTAGTAGCCCATAAATTATAGCATTCTTGCTAAAATACTGGCTCTCACCAGGTTTATAAAAAAAAATTAAATTATTTTAATAAACAATTAAATTAAAATTACAAAACACATTTTAAAATGTTATAAAAAGCTTAGGGTTTAGGGTTTAATGTTCAGAGTTTGGGGTTCCGAGTTTAAGGTTTAGGGTTTAGTGTTTATGATTTAGGGTTATAGAGTAATCTTTTCTTTAGCTTGAGCTCCTATTGATCTCACTTCGGCTGACCAAGTGACAACCTGTAGTGAGAACTAGTACTTGTGCATATAGCATTCATGCTTCCATGTTTGTCACGAACTACTAGGTTGATAAAAGTAAAGTTAGTAGCCGAGAACTTATAGCATTCTTGCTACAATACTCGCTCTCACCAAGTTTATAAAAAAAAATTAAATTCTTTTAATAAACAGTTAAATTAAAATTACAAAACAAATTTTAAAATAATTTAAAAAGCTTAGGGTTTAGGGTTTAATGTTCAGAGTTTGGGGTTCAGAGTTTAAGGTTTAGGGTTTAGTGTTTATGATTTAGAGTTTATGGTTTGGGGTTTCGAGGTTAGATTTTAGGGTTTATAATATTTTAGTAAATCCTTTTAATAAACACTTAAATAAAAGTTTTAAAATTTTAGTAAATCCTTTTAATAAACACTTAAATAAAAGTTTTAAAAATACTTTTTAAAATGTTATGGAATGATTAGGGTTTAGGGTTCATGGTTGGGGATTTAGGGTTTACGTTTTACGGTTTACGGTTTAGCGTTTAATGTTTGGTGCTTTGGGTTCGGTTTTAGTGTTTAGTGTTTAGGGTCTACAACATTTTGGTAAATTCTTTTAATAAAAACTTGAATAAAAGTAACAAAACAATTTTTAAAATGTTATAAAATGGTTAGGGTTAGGGTTTATGGTCTAGGGTTTAGGGTTTGGGGTTTAGGTTTTGGGGTTTAGGGTTTATGTTCTTGTGTTTATGGTTTTATGTTTATGGTTTAGGGTTTATACCACTTTAATAAATTCTTTTATTAAACACTTAAATAAAAGTTACAATTCTTCTTAAAATGTTATAAAATTCTTAGGGTTTAGGGCTTGTGGTTTAGTGTTTAGGGTTTAGGCTTCGGGGTTTAGGTTTTAGGGTGTATGGTTTAAGGTATATACCAAATTAGTAATTTTTTTTAATAAACACTTAAATAAAAGTTACAAAACATTCTTAACAATGTTATAAAATGCCTACGATTTAGGGTTTAGTTTATAAGGTTTAGGTTTTAGGGTTTATTTTTTAGCGTTTAGCCTTTAGCGTTTAGGGTTTAGGGTTTGGGTTTTGGGGTTTAGGATTTATAAAACTTTATTAAGAGATTTTAATAAACACTTAAAAAATGTTACAAAACACTTTTTACAATGTTATTAAATGATGAGGGTTTAGGGTTAAGGTTTTATAACACAATAGTAAATTATTTTAATAAACACTTAAATAAAAATTACAAATTATTTTTAATAGATCATAAAATGCTTAGGTTTTAGAGTTTGGGGTTTGGGGTTTATGGTTTGGTGTTTATGGTTTAGGGTTTAGAGTTTATATGAGTTTAGTAAATTATTTTAATAATCACTTAAATAAAAATTACAAAATTCTTGTTAAAATGTTATAAAATGCTTAGGGTTTAGTGTTATCACA
This sequence comes from Pinus taeda, assembly GCA_000404065.3. Classification (NCBI taxonomy): domain Eukaryota; kingdom Viridiplantae; phylum Streptophyta; class Pinopsida; order Pinales; family Pinaceae; genus Pinus; species Pinus taeda. The sequence goes on from APFE031019111.1 coordinate 11,451, forward strand.
CTTCATTAGATGCTTTTAATAAACACTTAAAAAAGTTACAAAAACGTATCTTAAAACATTATAAAATTCTTAGTGTTTAGGGAAACGGTTTATGGTTTAGGGTTTGGGATTTATAACGCTTTAATAAAAAAATTTAATGAGAACATAAAAAAAGTTACAAAATGCTTTTTAAAATGTTATAAAATGCTTAGGATTTAGGGTTTAGGGTTTATAACACTTTAGTAAATGATTTTAACAAAAATTTAAAAGAAGTAAGAAAAAGCTTGTTAAAATATTATAAAATACCTAGGGTTTAATGTTTAGGCTTTAGGCTTTATGGTTTTGGGTTTAAGATGTTATAAAATGCTTACTTTTTTAGTATTTAGGGTTTACAACATTTTATTAAATGCTTTTAGTAAACACTTCAATTTTTTTTACAAAAAGCTTGTTAAAAAGTCATTGAATGCTTAGGGTTTAGGTTTAGCGTTTAAAATGTTATAAAATGCTTAAGGTTGATGGTTTAGGGTTCTCTCTTAGTATCTCTCAATCTCTCGTTGTCATTCTTACTATGTGTCTCCCTCACTCTCTCTGTGATATTGAATCATTTTCCATCTCTCTCTCTATCAATATATCACCGTCTCATTCTTTATCTTACTCTCTCTCTTGCCCCTCTCCCTCTCTCTCTTCCTCTCCCTCCCTCTCTCTCTCACTCAATCACTCCAATTCTACTTCTTCCTCCATTCCACCCTCTCTCCTTTTCTTCGTCTATACCTTCAATTCTTTCTCACTTGCTCTCCCTCTCTCTTGACATCTCCCTCTCCCACTGTCTCCCTATATTTCTCTTACTCACTCTCAGAACGCCTCTCTCACACAATCTATCAGATATTATATCCTTCTCACTCTCTCTCTCTCTCTAAATGTCTTCCTCTCCCTCTCTCCCTCTCCTCTCACTCTCACTCTCGTTCTCACTGCCTCTATCTCTCTCGACCCCTCTTCCACTTTCAATCTTTCTTTTCCTCTCTATCTCCCTCCTCCTCACTTGCTCTCCCTATCTCTCATGTCCTCTAACTCCATTTGTCACTCTTCCTCTCTCTCATTCTCCATGTCCCTCTCTCTCTCTATCTCTTGATATCCTCCTCCTGCCTCCCTCCCTCTCCCCTTTCTCCTTGTCTCTTGCACTCGTTCCCTTTCTCCCTTTCTTACTCCTTCTCCCTTAATCCCTCTCTCTCTTATTATCTTTCATCCTTTCTCTCATTCCCTCTCCCCCTTTCCTTCCCCTGACTCCCTCTCTCCCTCTCTCTATTCTTATCTCTCATCCTTTCTCTCATTCTCTTTCCCCTCTTCCCTCCCTTGACTCTCTCTCTCCCTTAAATATATTTAAGTCCATCAGAATCTCTCTCAATAATCTCTTACCCATTCACCCCTCTCATTCTCTATCTCTATGTCACCATTACTCCCTCACTCTCTCCCCGCTAATCCTAAAACTTAAACCTTAGATCTAATTTTGAAAAGTGACTTCATGTAACATTGCTTAGAACTAAGTGAAACTAATTCTTTCAACTAAAATATATAGTGGTAATATATAACTTTATATACATCATAAACATGGAATCAATTTTAAAAGATTAATAAAAGAAGCACAATCAATTGTGTCATTTAATGTGCAATTTAAAAAATTAAAATAAAAACATACTTTTTATAAAAGAATACATACATCACTTAACATTAGTTAGCATTAAGTGAAACTAATTCTTTCAACAAAAATATGTGGTGACAATATACAATTTTATATACATTATAAACATGAAATAAATTTTGTTATATTAATAAAATAATCACAACCCATTATGCCATTTAAAGTGAAATTTTAAAACCTAAAAGTTTATAAACATAAATTCTAGCAATTTTTTATAAATCATACATTGTAATATTATGTTTTTGATAAAGTAATAATAGCCTTGCAATATTGAAATGTATGTTAAATAAATATACATTTTCATATTTAGAAATAGGAAGATTTACATAAAAATAATAATCAACATAAATTAAAGAACAAATTCATATTACATTACACCAAAAACATATATTTAATCA
>APFE031019113.1:17102-41156 GCA_000404065.3 Pinus taeda
GGTGGGTACCCTATGACCCATATGGCTTTATCAATGCAAGAAGGGTAAAATATAGGCTGGCACCCTATGAACACTGCAGCATCCCTAACATAGAAAAGTTTTCCAACCAAGATGAGTGGTTGGAGGGCACACTAGTTGAAGAGTTAACTGAGGAAGAGAAAATGGAACAAACCATGAAATATTTGGAAAAAACTCTTGACTTAGATTCTTTTGAGCAGGTGTCTTTCAAAAATCCACAGCAAACTGGGGAAAGCTCATCAACTACCACAACTGCACAACAGGTTGCCCAGGAAAGGACTACACCAACAACAGGGAAAGAAAAGGGCAAGGAGTTGGTAGTTGTAGAACAAGAAACCATGGAAGAACAGCCTACTACCTCAAAGGAACACAGTCAAGGGCAAGCCCCTTCACTACAAACACAAGAACCAGAGGTACCAGCACTGTAGACTCCTCTTCCTAAGGAGAGAAGTAAGAAAAGGGACCGAGAATAGACCACACCTGCAAGTGGGTCAATAGGATAGCAAGAGGCCAAGAGGTAAAGGGTAGATCCTCCTGAAGAGGACACTGTGGAAGACATCACTGAAAGCACAAGAGGAGAGAGGGCCATTAACCAACAGACTTCTGCTAGCTCTCACAAATAAGAAGGAGGGAGGCAGCATGGAATGGAAGTCTCCTCCTCAAGGTCACAAGCCAAGAAACCATCAGACATCAAACAATCATTCATGGAGATTAAGGCTCAAAATGAGTCATTAAGAATTCAGTTGAGTGATCAATTTCTTAAGATGACACCCTCTAAACAGCATAGACTAATGGTGGCCTATGACATCAAGGAGGAGAAAATGATTTTAAGTCATTTCAAGCCCAAGGTTCAGCAGCCACAGTCTACAGCTGATTACATAAGGACCAATCTAGAGGTCCTTGCCAAAGACATACACCCAATGGACCAAATAGAATTGCACAAACAAATGGGTGAAATGGTCTATGCTACAGTGGTAGACAAGGCAATGCTGGCCCACCAATTAAAAGAGTCATTGAGTAATACATCTTCTCAATTGGATTTGGAGAAGATCTCTTCTCTAGCCAAAGACAATCGAATAAAGGCTCTGGAAGAAATAATTGTTGAGTTGGGACATGATCCTAAGGATGCCAAGGGCATCAAAGCATTGATCAAAAAGAAGCACGAAGATATTGCTGCCCTTAGAAAGCAATTGAAGCTGCCTGTCACCATGCATCCCCAAACAACAGAACTAGCACAAGAAAAAGCAGAAGAGGATGTCATGGATTTATTGATGAGAATGAACCAAAGGCTAATGCAGACAGAGCAACAGTTGGAGAAAGCAGTGCAAACTAAGCAGGGAGATTCGACCTCCCAGCCACCCGAAACAGCTCCAACAATTGTCTCTGCTTCCCCCATAGACACAGCAGCAAACCCTCCCACTGAGCCAACACCAACAACAGGTACAGCAACTACAGATGCTATAGCAGCAACAACAACAGAGCCTGAGACCAGCATGAGAATGGAAGAAATGATGAAGGCAGTGAAAGAGCTATAAGCTCAAATGTCAGAGCTCAAAGAGATAAAAGAAAGACTAGCCAAGCTAGAAGTGAGCTATGAAAAATCAAAAATAGTAGTGGTAGAGAAGACCACAGAGGTGAAGACCCTGTAGAACAAGGTGAAATCACTGGAAAAGGATCTCACCTTGCATAAACCTTTGGCGGACATTAAAATGATTTTGTGGACCAAGATTGGCCAGTCCATTACTAACCAATGGCGATCAATTCAAACAATTTATGAACAAATTGAATTAATAGAAAGGGCACAAGAGCAAATTCAAAGGGTCAGGGCATCATTAGGAAATATGTCTGAGCAGGCCAATAGGCTCATCCATTTTTTGAATACCAATACTAAGGAACAATTAGTGGCTTTGGAGATCACTGACAGGACAGGCACCATTTTGACAGTAAAGAAGGTGCTAACAATGAGAAATTTTATACAAACTTTGGAAGGAAAGTGTCAAGAGATGCACATGGATATTAATGCCTTCACAGAGAAATTCACAAACTTGTAGCAGAAGGGTCTACCTAGTTTAGTAACAAGCAATCAAAAATTGTTATCACATCAACAATATGCTCATCGGGTGAACATGTATGTAACAAATCAGATCACTGCATCATCCAGCAGCTCAGAAGACACAGGACCTCCTTCCAGACAGAGCTTGTATGACAAATTGGAGAATTTGTTTTTTATAGAACATGAAATAAGTCATCTTTTTGAAGTCAAGCCTAACTTTTACAGGTATACTGATGCTGATGAAATACTTGTAAAAATACAAAGACATCAGTTACCTACAAAACAGTGGTGGCAAAGTATGCTGGAAATTTTGCCTAAGTAAATTTGGATCTTTTTGCCTATGTACACTTGGTCAAAGAGCAAGACACGTGGCAAATATGAAGGAAGGAGCTCAAGCGAGGATCAGGACACATTAAAGATGAATCAAGAGCAAGTGAATGGATCAGGACAGCAACGCAGGAAAGCAAATCAAGGACATAACTACCAGCCGAATTCCTGGGTGAAAATTCTAAAATATCTTGTCAGTTAAAGCAGCCAGCACAACCACAATAACTCCTACCTTTATTTCTGCATTTATTTCTCTAACAAAGTAGCTGAAGGAAGTTATTGCTCCTTATCTTATCCTCAAGATATTTTGTAAATTCTCTTTTTGTATAAATACCCCCCCCCCCAAGGAATGTATTCGGGGTTGGTGAATATCCTATTGAACTGCACTGTAACTCAGATATTTATTAATACAAAGAGCGTTGAAATGCATTGCTACTGGACCTTCTGAATGTGGATGTGATGATTCTGGACTCTGTTACAGAATTCCTATGTCTTTCTTTGGCTCAATAAGTTATTCTAAACTGTGTTTTTGTGTTTTCTATGTTTGCAAATCTCATATATGTTTCATAATCTTAACAACAGGGAAAAAGGATAGCCCAGAACTTGTTTAAATACACTTTGTGTTCAATTCCTGTTGTTATTGATGTTTTCTTCACAATTAGCATAAATAGAAATTCTTAAATGCTTTTGTTTCTACTAATTCCTTCATTCTGAAAATTGTCAAGGAATTCTTCACTGCTCCTTGAAAATATTCAAGCATCTTCCCTCTGCCACCATGATAAAGGATTCTTGACTGCCCTTTATCTCCTGGCTTACATCCCATCAATCACTAGCTTTCAATATTGTTCCAAATCTAATTATCTTACTCTGTAGTATTGCCCATCATCACACAAACACACTCAGCAGTCCATCTTCATAGACTCCATTGCCCAATGGAATAAACTTTTTCAGACTTGCATCTTACCTCTGTTTGAAATCACCATCCAAACCCATTTAAAACAAACTTCTACACATCATAACTAGCATAAAAACTTCAAATAAACAAATTTAAATTATATAAAGAGAGCCCTCTCTGGATGCAGTTTGGCTAGAAATTACATCTAAAAGATTGGTTAGTGGTTACCTCGGTCGTATTCCCTTTTCTCACAAGTTTTGGGGAACAACCTGAGTGATAACATCATTGGCGACTCTGCTGGGGACCTAAATGAATGTCTATTACTACTGTCTAAATCTCTAAAGCTACTTCAGTCCAACTCCAGTTTAGCTTTAGATTCTAAAACAGTTGTCTCAAAGATTTGTTTGGCCATCCTTGTTTCAAACCTCCCTGAAGGAAGGCCCCAAATCTTCCTACATTTTAGTAGCTTCCTTCAAGATATTGTCAAAACTTGTATCCTCCAATAATTCCTAGAAAATACCAAAACATACTTAGAAGTTGACTCCAAAGAAGAAAACTCGATACACAAGGTCAAACCCAGACCCAAATCCTCTAGCTATTTTTGACAATCCAAATCTGATTGCTGAGAGCCTTAGGAAACCAGAAAATCAAGAGAGTTCTGCTGATTCAAATCTGGAACCATCCCAGCAGAAACCAATTCAAATTACACCTACTGTAGCAAAGTCTCAACCCCTTCTTCCTATTGTTGTAGCTTCTTCCAGTTCACCTTTATTACTCCAAAATCTCTTTTCCACCCATCCATCCATAGCAATTATCTCAACTCCCATCCCTGTGCTTCCAGTTGTCCCACTTCTCCCTGCTAACATGGCAAATAGATATGCTCCCCTGCAGTTGCCTACCAATCCAGGGGTTATGCCACAGGATTACCAAGGCAAAATTACCTACTTTGATAGTACAAGCACTTACACTGCTCAAAAACATACCAAGAGAATGACAGACTATTTTGAAAACTATGAGATTGATGATAATGATGTTAGGATGAAAATTTTTGTCTAGAGCTTAACTGGTGATGTAAGGGCATGGTTTATGTCACTCCTTGCAAACACAATAGCTAATCCAGATGCCCTTTATCAAACTTTCCTAAACATGTGGGAGAAGAAAAAGGACCCTTTATACGTCTTAACTGAATATGAGAACTTAAAAATAGGCCCACAAGAGAGTGTCCAAGATTATTGTGCCAGATTCAACAATACATACCTTGCTATTCCAATAAATCTTAGACCACCACCAGACTTAGCATTGATAAAATTCCCTGATGGTTTTGACTCAGACATGGCTTACCAGCTCAGGGAGAGAGCTCCTCCTAGCCTTGAAGATATGCAGAGTATAGCTATGAATGTTGAAGCTAATCTAATTTCCAAACGAAATCGAGCTAGATCTCAAAGAAGAACAACCTTCAAAGAGGAGCCCTCTACCTTTGAACAAAAACTTGATGCAATTATTAAAGGCATGGACAGGCTGGGAGATAGAGTGGAAACTATTGAGAGGAAATCTTCATGGGACAGCCAACCAAACAACAATGCAAGAAATCCAAACTTTAGAAAAAATCAAAACCCCAATGTACGAAAAGTTGGTCCAGACCAAAACATAAGGCCTCCCTTCCAAGAAAAGTATGCAGAAGCCTCCACATCTAGTGAACCAACAGAGGACCCCCACATTAATCTAATGGGTCTCAATAGTGGCCAACCAATTTTCCCAATGCAAGAAGACCAAGAGGCTCATACTCTTAGTCAGTGTCAAATGGAATTAGGGGAATCCTTTGATTTTAAGCAAGGGTATGAAACAGTTGTGTATGAAGTCCACAAGCAATACAACTTGAGAAGTAGGAGAATAGATATCCCTGATGATCCCAAGCACAAGACAATCAAGCAACCTACCAAAACTAAACTCAAGGACTCTCATGTACCAATCATCCCTATATCCACTTCCAATCCAAATAGTTCAACAGTTGAAGATGTTTCAGACAAAGATAAATCAAAACAGCACCCTACATCTATCTCCCCATTCAGAGAAGTTGTAGAAGAACCTTTGGAAGATGGTGAGCAAGCTACCCAAGTTCATCATAATATTCCAGCAAAAGAGGGAGTTGTTGAAAACTCAGTTGAAAGACACAACCTTGTTGCCCAAAATATCAAACACAAACAGAAAAACCCTTTAATATGGAGGCTGAAATAAGTAAGTTAAAAGTGTCCATCCCATTATTTGAATTAGATAGGCATGAAGTTTTTAGGGAACAAATCAGCAGATCATTACAAATTTCAGAAAACAAAGATTCAGTGAACATCCTTGATGATCAACCAGAACTTATATTTGGCCCTGAAGCAAATGGTAAAACAGTAGATGGAGGTGTCTCTCCCTTTTATGTGAGTTTAAACATTCATGACAAGGTGCTTCACAATGCAATGTTTGATTCAGGAGCTTCACAAAATTTGATGCCCAAATCTATCATGGAAAAATTGGACCTAGATATCACAAGGCCATACAAAGACTTGTTTTCCTTTGATTCCAGTCAGGTCCGGTGTCTAGGCTTAATCAAGGATCTATGTGTGTCATTAGTCCAATATCCATCCAAGACAATTCTCATGGATGTGGTGGTAGCTGATATTTCACCCAAGTATGGAATGTTGTTATCTAGATCCTGGGGTGCCAAGCTACAAGGATCTTTGCAACTAGACATGTCTTATGCCACTATCTCAGCCTTCGGCCAGCCTAAAAGGCTATACCGAGAAACTTTGATGAAGTATGTGGTAAGTAGTCAAGAAAAACCACAGAATTTTCCCATTTATTTTATACATTCAGACATGGACTCTTTTATCTTATACAACACTAAGATTCAAACCCAAACTGATGTAAAAATGGTGACTTCAAGTCAAGATCAATTCCTAGGCAAAGAATCCACAGTTCAGATTCAAGAAATCTTGGAAAACAATAAATTAACTGTCACACATAAAGAATCCTATGAGACTGTAAATCCAACTATCCCTGCTGAGAAAATGGAAAAAGTTCCTAATACCAGTTCAAATCAAGAAAATATATGGTATCTAGAGTTTTATGGATCTGTTAATAAGCTAGGAGCAGGGGCAGGGGTTTGGATACATAATGTGAAGGATGACCATGCTGAGGGACATGCATTTAGATTGAATTTCAAGTGCACTAACAACATGCCTGAGTATGAAGCCCTCCTTTTAGGGATCAAAGTAATAAAAAACTTAGGTGCAGCTCGGATATCAATTTTGGGAGACTCTGACCTCATCATTCAACAAATAAAGGGTAACTTCATTACAAATGATCTTAGGCTGAGGTCATATAGAGCTGCTACAATGGAAATTCTCCACACCTTTCTTGAAACCCAATTGACCAAGATTCCAAGGAATAAAAATTCGCACACCCATAGTCTAGAAACTTTTGAAAGCACTTACAAATTGCCATTTAAGCCCAATCACATATTCACTGCTAAAATAAAACATAGACCTGCATTGCCAGATAATGTCAAAAACTGGCAGGTGTTTGAAAATGACACACAAATCAACAATTTCCTGACTTTGAAAGAAGAGTTCTCAAGCATAAAAATGGATACCAACACTATGAGGAAAGCAATCAAATGGACAAAGTTGAAACACATATCTCTGCTGAAACAGCAAACCAACTTCTACATCCCACCAAGTTCACTAAAACAGATTTACAGGAACTTCATGAAAAAGAAGGTGAGGATGCAATTACAGTGGAATGGGAAGTTATTGAGCTGAAGGATAACTTTCTACCTACAAGCCTCACTCCTTTAGAGGACATTTTTGACTCAAAAGACATCTCTAGGAAACCTAAAATGCAGCCATTAAACGCAGAAATTGAGGACTGTAATCTAGGAACTGCAGAAAATCCCAAAATTATAAAATTGTCCAAAGCTCTACCTCCTGACCAAAAGCTCAAGTATATTGAACTATTCAAAGAATTTCAAGTTGTCTTTGCATGGAGTTATGAGGACCTAAAGTCTTATGATACTGCAGTAATCCAACACACAGTACCTCTCAAAGAAAACCAAAACCTTTCAAACAGAAACTTAGGAGGGTCAACCCTATGCTGCTCCCTTTGATTGAGAAAAAAGTTAAGAGAATGTATGAAGCTGGAATTATAGTTCCAATCAGATTCTCAGAATGGGTTTCAAATTTAGTGCCCACGAGAAAGAAGACAGGGGAGATAAGTTTGTGTGTTGATTTAACAAATTTGAACAAAGTCTCTTTAAAGGATAATTACCCTTTGCCCAAAATGGATAACATTCTACAAAGGGTAGTAGGTTCTTCAAGGATATCACTGTTAGATGGATTTTCAGGCTTCAATCAAATCCTAATGCACCCTGATGACCAAGATAAAACTGCTTTCACAACCCCTTGGGGAACATTCAAATATGTGAAAATGCCTTTTGGACTCAAGAATGCAGGAGCAACTTTTCAAAGAGCCATGGATATTGCTTTTTCTAAAGAAATCCATGACTTTTTAGTCATTTACCTAGATGACCTTACATCTTTCTCCAAATCAGATCAAGAGCACCTAGTCATATATGGCAAGTATTCTTAATTTGCAGGAAATATGGTATATCATTAAATCCAAAGAAATCATTGTTTGGCCTAGAAGAAGGAAAATTATTGGGCCATATCATCTCTAAAGAAGACATTAGAATTGATCCAGACATAATACAAGCCATCTTACAAGTCCCTCACCCTAGAAACATTAAAGAACTACAAGCCTTTTTGGGAAAGATCAACTTTCTTAGAAGATTCATGCCAAATCTGGCTGAACTGATTGTTGAACAACATGCTCAAAAAAGACTCCAAGGTTAAGTGGACAATATAAGCTAAGCAAGCCTTTGAAGAAATAAAAAAGTTTTGACTCAAACACCAGTCCTCACAAGCCCCAATTTTTGACAAAGACTTTATCATATTCTCATTTGCATCAGAACATACAATTGTTGCTGTCTTGCTCCAAAAAGATGACCAGGGATGTGAAAAACCTATAGCATTATTCAGTAAAGCCCTTAGAGATTCTCCACTTAAATATCAAATCATGGAGAAACAAGCATATGCCCTTGTAAAGGCCATAAAGGACTTTAGAGTTTATATCTTGTACTCTCATGTGATTGCTTATGTGCCCAACGTTGTTGTTGAAGACATCCTGACCCAAGAAGGCATTGAAGGCAAAAGGGGCAAATGGATAGCTACCATACTAGAATATGACATTGAAATTAAACCAACAAAACAGATAAAAGGACAAGGACTAGCTAAACTCATGACTAAAACTAACTTTCAAGCCCTTGAAATAAATCAACTGGATAATGAGCAGGAGATGGCAACTCCACAAATCAATCAAGCCTTTTTAAAATCACCTTGGTATGCTGACATATCTTTTGTATTATTAAACCTGTAAGCTCCTCCAGCATTATCCAGAACTAAGAAAATATTTTTGAAAATGAAAGCTTCCAAGTTCAGCATTTTAGATCATGTTCTCTTTTAGAAAAACCATGAAGGTGTTTTATTAAATTGTCTAATCAAAGAAGAAACTGACAAAGTACTTAAAGAATTTCATGTAGGGGATTGTGGTGGACATTTGTATTGGAAATCAACTGCTGATAAAATCCTAAGGGCTGGATTTTATTGGCCCACCCTATTTGCTGATATGAAAAAATATGTAACTTGTTGCCACAAATGCCAAATCTTTGAAGGCAAGAAAAAGTTGTTGCCTCTGCCCCTCAAGCCCATTTCCACTGAGAAACCATTTCAACAATGGGGTTTAGACTTCATTGGGGAAATCCACCCTTTATCCTCTGGCCAGCACAAGTGGATTTTGACTACTACAGACTATTTTACCAAGTGGATAGAGGCCATCCCTTGCAGGCAAGCCAATGACTCAGTAATCATTCAATTCCTTAAGACCAACATCTTGTCTAGGTTTGGCCGTCCAGAGAAAATTATTACAGACAATGACGCTGCCTTTAAGTCTAAGAAAATGATAAATTTATGTCATAAATACCACATACCTTGGGCTATTCCACAGCCTATTACCCTCAAGGTAATGGCCTAACTGAATCCTCCAATAAGAGCTTGATCAACATCATTAAGAAAGTCTTGGAGGAGAACAAGAAAAACTGGCATAAAAAGCTTGTGAATGCCCTATGGGCAGATAGATTGACCACCAAGAGATCTATTGGGACCAATCCCTATCAATTGGTTTATGGAATGGAGGCATTATTCCCTTCTTCTTTGGGAATCCCAGTGATAAAGCTGCTACAAGAGATACAAGCAGAGCCTAATGATATTCAGAGAAGGATCAATCAAACTATTCACTTACAGCAGACAAGAGAACAGGTCTATCACAGAGCCCAAGTCCTACAAGAAAAGCTTAAAAAGATATTTGATAAAAGAACCAAAGCAGAGGATTTTTTCATTGGGGATAAAGTTTTAAAATGGGATTCCAGAAGAGAAGATAGGGGAAAACATGGAAAATTTGATTTCTTATGGAGAGGACCATTTATCATTCAGACTGTACAAGGAAACAACACCTACTTTTTGAAAAGTCTTGATGATACAGAGGCAGATGAGGGACCAATCAATGGCATAATGTTGAAGCATTACTTTGATCCACCTTGTTAAAAATACCAGCACTTTAATTTGCACATAGTAGTGTTTACTTTCTGCAGTTTATTACAGAAATAGGATAGGGAATAAGTTACAACAAATTTTGAGGAAAAGGCAAGGAATTGTGCCACCTTTGGGTATTGCATTTTAGCATATCAGAAGAAGCTAAAGAATTAGGCTTGAGAGCTGAGAAAATGATGAGAAATAATCAAACAGAGTACCGAAAACAGAGCTGAAATTGTTGGAGTGAGTGCATGAGAAATACAGGCACTGCAGAAAAGCCCTTTTGTGAATAACAAAAGAGAAATTTCAAAATACAGCAAGAACTGAATATAAGGCCATCTAACCTGTTTTTCTTGACTTTTCACTAGGAAAAGACATCCTCAAGTGGAGCCACTATTAGATTCCTATACCAATAGGTTTCATCTTTCATGATTGACTGGGGAAGTGCCAAATATGTTCATCCTTTTCATGCTGCAAAGGTTCCATATTTTGAAGAATTTCACTATGTATAGGTGGTTGACTCTTGTCACAATTGATGAATAGCCAGACAGTCTAATCCTGGCTAGATCATGTTTGAATTTACATGTCTTAGACTAGAGAATAAATGTCTGCACAAATAGTTTAAGCTTGGCAGGCAAGTAGTCAGGTAGAGAAGCAAAGGGTCTCAACAGCTTAATCTGAGCCCTAGAAGAAATAAGGGTAGACTTAGATAGGAGGGTAGCTAAAAGAAAAGAGAAGAATCAGCATTTGCTAGTTCAAGTGCACCCAATGAAAATGAAGAGAAAATTATAGGTATACTAGGTTGGGTAAACAGTTTTGATGGTATAGAAGCATGGTTTGTGAGCAATTTGCTCCTTTGGAACAAGTTGCCAGCTCATAAAAATCATAAGGTACCATGGCAAGGTGGCTACAAAACAAATGGCACATGACTAATTCCCCTCCCCTTTTCCCAAGAAACACTTACTAACATTCCCCCCAAGGGAAATGAGATCTGCTCATTACCTTTAGTCCACTTCATTCCATAGAAAAACTAAGTGAAAATGTGTTTTCACCTAGGCAAAAGAAGCCACATTTCTTGTGTAAAAAGTCTTTATTCCATTTTGCCAAAGTTTCCTAAATTTCACCACTTGGCATCCTTCCATTCCCCCCTTGCCTAAGTTTTCACTCTATAAACATTAGCCTAAACCATGCAAACCCATCCCATACTAACCTTATTATATAGCTCCTATGTATATTCCCTCCCTTACTATGTATAAAAACACAAAAATCCCTAAAAAATCTAATACCCCGACCCTTGGCTAACTATAGCCATATTTTAAATTTTGCTAGGGATTTATTGGTCCACCAAGGGCCAGTAACAACCCTCCACATGCCCATCGGGAATTATTTGGCCTCTGGCTAAATAAAATAATCGAAACCCACATTTTTCCCCCAAAAACCCACTTTTCCAAAGTCCGAAAATACACCAAAAACATTACAATCTGCAAAAAAATTAAAGCGGGTCCCCCGCTGCTAACCGACTGCCACCTCCATCACCCACCAACCGTCCGATTGGTGCTCCCAGATCTGACAGTGGTCGGCGATTTTGGAAGCCTCAACCTGTCGAATAATAGCATCCGGGGGATGGGCAGTATTTTCGTTGTACCGAGGACACGTGTCAAGTGCCCGGTGTGTTCAGAGCCCCCTTGCCCCGAAACCACTTCCCCCCAAAAGCGGTGTGGGAATACCACTTACCACCCGCCCGCTTCCCTAGTGATGTCATACCCACATCACCTAATGACGTCACCCACCTTGCCACCTACCTCCCTGCTGATGCCACCCACCACGTCACATGCCACATCACCTGCCATGTCAGCATCCATACCCCGCTACACGACAAAATGATGTCATCCAAAAAAAGCACCCCAAACCCGCCAAAGTCAAAATTTCGGGTAAAAAGGGTGAAAAATGTTGGTTTTTAACCATTTTCTATTTATTTCCTGTACGCACCTGTGCATGCAAATTTACGTGAAAAAAGACCAAACTCACCATATAAGTCCGCAACCCAACATTTCGACTCCAAAGCTCAGCCCCTTGGCTCGCCTGGTCACCTGCAAATCGACCATTTCACCGAGAAAACAGGTATTTACCAGCAATTTGATCCCGACCCTGTTTTCATTAGTTTCTATGTAAAATTGGCCACAACATCCATAATTTGAAGGGAAAAACACTGTGTTGCTGCCCAAAAATCCCCCATAAGCCTCTGTCTTGTTAAATTCACCACAAAATCACACAGTGAGCTAAAATTGAGCTCGTTCGGCCCTATAAACTCTCCAAGAAACCCCCAAAGCTGCCTTTTGCCCACAATTGTAGCCCATTGTCCCAAAGAAGCCCATAGCTCCTGTTTCTCCAATTAACTTCAGTCCAAAGAACTAAATTGAAGACGACAAACCAGTTTCAACGGTGAAAATCCCAAAGAAATCCACAGAGCCATCGTTCTGCCCACTTTGCCTGCACAGAGTCAAAAGTTCCAATTTTAAAGGCAACAGAGCTTAGCCATGGAAGGTCAAGTGGCCTTGAACATCACTCCCCTTAATGCACCCCACAAAGAGTTGGAACATTTGCTCTTGGCTGATAGAGACTATCTAATCCAAGACCTAGTAGGCTACCAAAACCATCTGCAAGCAGTCTATGAGCTCAGAAATAGTTACTTAAATCAAGATGATGTCTATGGAATTTGGGAATCAAATCTACCCAGATACTACCTCCCCTCTGTGAATATATTCCCTGAGATCATTCACCTCTTTTGTGAGAACTATGAGCCAACAAACAAGGCAGTTAAGAGTCCATCTGGGACTACCCTTTTTTATATCACTCCTGACTCTATAAATCAAATGTTGAACTTCAAACCAACCCACCTCCAGTTTCCTCTTACCATGAAGTACTTGCTGGATGAAGGTCCCAAACTCTCCAGCTCAAAGATAACCAAAATTGCCAAAGTGTTCATGAGAGCAGATCGCCAGCCTAAGGAGCCACCTCCTTTTCACTATGCCTCTTTCACTGAAATGGGTAGATTAGTTGTTGATATGATATCTTTTGTGTTGGGGTTCAAAACAAGCGAGCATATTGATGAAACCATACTAGTTATGATGTCTATCTTTACCCCGGGGCAGCCCCCTACTGTCAAATACAACTATGCCAAGTTTATTGCTAACAAGATACATGATCAATTGTTGAGGCTAGATAGGGACGGAATCTTCAAATATTCTTCCTATATCTATCGTCTATTCTCATATTACCAACCAGATATCTTCCAATTCCCCATTAGAAAATTGGACCATAAAGGGGAAAGGAGGTCTGTGATTTTTTGGACCCCAATCTTTCATGAAGTCCGCAGTTCTCCCTACTCTTATTGTGAGTTTATTGATTTATTTGTATACCCAGTCTCTTATCTCCTTATGAGAACTCCTCCTCCCAGATTAACACATGATATGAAAAAAATACTACAGCTCTCCAAAAACTATAAAATAGGTGACTAGTACTTTTACCAGAATCACACTATTCTGAGGATATATGGTTGTGAGCTATGCCCCTACAGGCTGCCTCGATATGTGCCAATGAGACTGTTTGTCTTGGAATATTTCAGGCAATTCATCAATTCAGATCTGAGTCACTTCCATAGCACAAAGAAAAAGGCCCAATTGAAACTCAGAGACCAGTTAGGCCCCTTTGTTATGAACAAGAAAGAGGGATGGAAGGATGCTGATGAACTATTGGGTCAAACATTCAGACTCAAGAGAAGCTTTTGGTGGGTACCCTATGGCCCATATGGCTTTATCAATGCAAGAAGGGTAAAATATAGGCTGGCACCCTATGAAGACTGCAGCATCCCTGATATAGAAAAGTTTTCCAACCAAGATGAGTGGTTGGAGGGCACACTAGTTGAAGAGTTAACTGAAGAAGAGAAAATGGAAAAAACCATTAAAGATTTGGAAAAAACTCTTGACTTAGATTCTTTTGGGCAGGTGTCTTTCAAAAAGCCACAGCAAACGGGGGAAAGCTCATCAACTGCCACAATTGCACAACAGGTTGCCCAAGAAAGGACTACACCAACAACAGGGACAGCAAAGGGTAAGGAGTTGGTAGTTGCAGAACAAGAAACCATGGAAGAATAGCCTACTACCTCAAAGGAACACAGTCAAGGGCAAGCCCCTTCACTACAGACACAAGCACCAGAGGTACCAGCACTCCAGACTCCTCTTCCTGTGGAGAGAAGTAAGAAAAGGGACCAAGAAGAGACCACACCTACAAGTGGGTCAACAGGACAGCAAGAGGCCAAGAGGCAAAGGGTAGATCCACCTAAAGAGGACAATGTGGAAGACATCACTAAAAGCACAAGAGGAGAGACGGCCATCAACCAACAGACTTCTGCTAGCTCTCACAGACAAGAAGGAGGGAGGCAGCATGGAATGGAAGTCTCCTCCTCAAGGTCACAAGCCAAGAAACCATCAGACATCAAACAGTCATTCATGGAGATTAAGGCTCAAAATGAGTCATTAAGAATTCAGTTGTATGATCAATTTCTTAAGATGACACCCTCCAAATAGCATAGACTAATGGCAACCTATGACATCAAGGAGGAGAAAATGATTTTAAGTAATTTCAAGCCCAAGGTTGAGCAGCCACAGTCTGCAGCTGATTACATAAGGACCAATCTAGAGGTCCTTGCCAAAGACATACACCCAATGGACCAAATAGAATTGCACAAACAAACGGGTGAAATGTTCTATGCTACACTAGCAGACAAGGCAATGTTGGCCCACCAATTAAAAGATTCATTGAGTAATACAATCTGCTCAATTGGATTTGGAGAAGATCTCTTCTCTAGCCAAAGACAATCGAATAAAGACTCTGGAATAAATAATTTTTGAGTTGGGACATGATCCTAAGGATGCCAAGGGCATCAAAGCATTGATCAAAAAGAAGGAGGAATATATTGCTACCCTTAGAAAGCAATCGAAGCTACCTGTCACCATGCATCCCTAAACAACAGAACTAGCACAAAAAAAAAAGCAGAAGAGGATGTCATGGATTTATTGATGAGAATGAACCAAAGGCTAATGCAGACAGAGCAAGAGTTGGAGAAAGCATTGCAAACTAAGGAGGGAGAGTCGAGCTCCTAGCCACCCGAAATATCTCCAACAATTGTCTCTGCTTCCCCCACAGACACAGCAGCAAACCCTCCCACTGAGCCAGCACCAACAACAGGTATGGCAACTACAGATGCTACAGAAGCAACAACAATAGATCTTGAGTCTAGCATGAGGATGGAAGAAATGATGAAAGTAGTGAAAGAGCTAGAAGCTCAAATGTCAGAGCTCAAAGAGACAAAAGAAATACTAGCCAAGCTAGAAGTAAGCTATGACAAATCAAAAATAACAGTGGCAAAGAAGACCAGAGAGGTGAAGGCCCTGGAGAACAAGGTGAAATCACTGGAAAAGGATCTCACCTTGCATAAACCTCTGGCAAACATTAAAATGATTTTGTGGACCAAGATTGGCCAGTCCATTACTGACCAATGGCGATCAATTCAGACAATTTATGAACAAATTGAATTAATAGAAAGGGCACAAGAGCAAATTCAAAGGGCCAGGGCATCATCAGGAAATATGCCTGAGCAAGCCAATAGGCTCATCCATTTTTTGAATACCAATACTAAGGAACAATTAGCAGCTTTGGAGATAACTAACAGGACAGACACCATTTTGACAATAAAGAAGGTGCTAACAATGAGAAATTTTATACAGACTTTGGAAAGAAAGTGTCAAGAGATGCAAATGGATATTAATGCCTTCACAGAGAAATTCACAAACTTGCAGCAGAAGGGTCTACCCAGTTTAGTACCAAGCAATCAAAAACTGTTATCACATCAACAGTATGCTCATCGAGTAAACATGTATGTAACAAATCAGATCACTACATCATCCAGCAGCTCAGAAGACACAGGACCTCCTTCCGGACAGAGCTTGTATGACAAATTGGAGAATTTGTTTTTTATAGAACATGAAATAAATCATCTTTTTGAAGTCAAGCCTAACTTTTACAGGTATACTGATGCTGATGAAATACTTGTAAAAATACAAAGACATCAGTTACCTACAGAACAGTGGTGGAAAAGTATGCTGGAAGTTTTGCCTAAGTAAATTTGGATCTTTTTGCCCATGTACACTTGGTCAAAGAGCAAGACACGTGGCAGATATGAAGGAAGGAGCTCAAGCGAGGATCGGGACACATTAAAGATGAATCAAGAGCAGGTGGACAGATCAGGACAGCAACACAGGAAAGAAAATCAAGGACATAACTACCAGCCAAATTCCTAGGTGAAAAGTCTAAAATATCTTGTCAGTTAAAGCAGCCAGCACAACCACAATAACTCCTACCTTTATTTCTGCATTTATTTCTCTGGAAAAGTAGCTGAAGGAAGTTATTGCTCCTTATCTTATCCTCAAGATATTTTGTAAACTCTCTTTTTGTATAAATACCCCCCAAGGAATGTATTCAGTGTTGGTGATTCTCCTATTGAACTGCGCTATAACTCACATATTTATTAATACAAAGGGCGTTGAAATGCATTGTTGTTGGACCTTATGAATGTGGATGTGATGATTCTAGACTCTGTTACAGTATTCTTGTGTCTTTCTTTGGCTCAATATGTTATTCTAGACTATGTTTTTGTGTTTTCTATGTTTGCAAATCTCATATATGTTTCATAATCTTAACAATAGGGAAAAAGAATAGCCCATAACTTGTTTAAATACACTATGTGTTCAATTCCTGCTGTTATTGATGTTTTCTTCAAAATTAGCATAAATAGAAATTCTTAAATGCTTTTGTTTCTACTAATTCCTTCATTCTGAAAATTGTCAAGGAATTCTTCACTGCTCCTTGAAAATATTCAAGCATCTTCCCTTTGCCACCATGATAAAGGATTCTTGACTGCCCTTTATCCCCTGGCTTACATCCCATCAATCACTAGCTTTCAATATTGTTCCAAAATTGATTATTTTACTCTGTAGTATTGCCCATCATCGCACAAACACACTCAGCAGTCCATCTTCATAGACTCCATTGCCCAATGGAATAAACTCTTTCAGACTTGCATCCTACCTTTGTTTGAAATCACCATCCAAACCCATTTAAAACAAACCTCTGCACATCATAACTAGCATAAAAACTTCAAATAAACAAAGTTAAATTATATAGAGAGCCCTCTCTGGATGCAGTTTGGCTAGAAATTGCATCTAAAAGATTGGTTAGTGGTTACCTCGGCCGTATTCACTTTTCTCACAAGTTTTGGGAAATAACTTGAGTGATAACAATAGGGCCGAAAAGCTCAATAACAATCCACGTCAAACCATTACGATAGTGAACAACAATCACGCCGACCATAGGGGCCAACAAGCGAAAACTAGACGAAAAACCAGCGGCAACAAACCCTGAAAAACTTAGGAAGTCCAAGCCAAACCACGCACCCCCAAAGGAAACCCACAAACCAACACTGACTGTGTCACCAATAAAGAAAGGCCCTGGAAATGCCGGAAGATACTTTCAGAGGCAAGAATAATGCCAAAATATATTATGATAAGCTATAAATGATTGGAGATGCTCTGACAGGCCTCATCACACGCACATAGAAGACTAACCACAACAACCTGCAGACAAACCCTGAAACTTGGGCACAGGTTGCCTTAGAATGCCCAAAGAAAACAACCCAAAATTAGGTGATGAAACAAAAAAATAAAGAGGGCATTAGAGCCCCGCGGGAAGGCCGCTACAACCTCTCAGTGAAGCGACATGAACATCAAACGAGAAGGGTAGGAGCAACAACGGAAAATAGTATCACCGCAAAACATAACCCTGAGCAGTAGGGAATCTCACATGAGGGCACCGTCAGGAATCCCGACGAGAAGAAAACCACAACAGAGCGAGTAGGTAGAAGGCCACAACAAACCCTGAACACCATAGGGAGCCTCTAAATAAAGATATCGCACATGCATCAAAAGAAGAAAGCCTCGACCTCACTAATGAAAGGAAACCAGAGGGCCAGGGTGGCTACGGTTTGCCCCCCAACCCTCCACTCCAAAGGTTGTAAAATAGATACAATGAACCACTGTAAAGCATAACTCTTATCAAAAGAAGAAAGCCTCGACCACATTAATGAAAGGAAACTAGAGGGCCAGGGTGGGTACGGTTTGCCCCCTAGCCCTCCACTCCAAAGGTTGTAAAATAGATACAATGAACCACTGTAAAGCATAACTCTTGAACATGGGTTGCAAAGAAAGGGTAATCTCTCTATGGGTTGCAAAGAAAGGCTTACTAAATACATAATATTAGAAATTTTTATAAATTATCTTATCACAATAGAAATACCTTTAGGTCACTGCAATCCTTCACTCAAATAAGAGAAGTCACGTCAAGATCGAAAACAAACATGCTCATGCTCATTACTATGGAGATTGATATTACTAATATATTTATTTAAAATGTACACCTAATAATTATACATTCAGAATTGTTTCACATAAAAAAACCTCTAGTACAGGTTTCGTGAAGCAAGTATTCCTTATCTTTGGTGAAATGAGCATTTTCCACTTAACAAAATATCTGAGATCTCTTTCAATCACAATCTTGCTTCATTTTCTTGGAAATCGCTGTCCATTTCTTCTTCCTTTGGTTTTCCACATAATCTGCGAATGTGGGCACTTCTTTAAAATCCATTAAAAAAATTAAATATATTTCATTTGTCAGGGCTGCTCTGCTATTGGTGTGATTTTGTGTAAGGCTTCTCACGAAACCGCTATCAATATTTACGTACCAGACGAGGGTGGATAATGAAAACAGAGATAGAAAACGATCTCAGCATTTCTCGAGATGTTTGCTTCCTTCCAAGGAAGCAGGTTCATGATGTGGTGGGAAGAATAGAAAGAGTATAACACAAATAAATCCCCTAATTGGAGCTCTCCTTTATGTCAGAAAATGGAAAAGTTGCAGGTTATTTGAATTGAAAAGCTGTTCAGAACATGGTCTTCCCCTGAATGGAGCTCTCCTTTATGTCAGACAATGGGAAAGTCGCAGGTTATCTGAATGAAAATGCTGTTTACAGCATGATCCTCCAGTTCGGTTGCTTGTAATGTTTTCGAGATTCAAGGAAGAGGGTCTTCTGGTAATTAGATTTCTTGGGTTTTTGCTTTAGATATGCAATTTCTATTTCTACCTCCAAAACACCTTTTCCAATGAGGTTGCTTCTCAAGAAGAGTAACTTCTCGCGACTGGTTATTGTTTTGAATCACTGTAGTATTTTGATTTCAATGTTTATTTTGCTTTTAACTTTTCAAGAAGAATTGAATTTTTTCCTCCGTAGCAATCCTAATGTTTGATAAGTGTACCTCCTCATATTAATACAAACTCTGATTATGTGATAGGCTTCTAGTTATAATATAAAATTTATTTTAATTAACCAATTTAAATATATTGGCAAAAAAAGACACAACTATATTAGATAAATCTCAACTTTTAATTTGCTCATATTGCTAAGAATATTCTACAATAATTTGTGGAGGTTAAATCTCTTATTATCTATTTAATTATTATTTATAATTAATTTAAAATTGTAGAACCCTATTCTAAAATAGACATATCTATCAACCTAAAAGTAAAAGATATTTTGTTAATATAATATTTTATAATTTCTCCAATCATGTTTCTCAACTTCTAAAATTCAACATAAAAATGCCTATGCTCATATTGTCTTCTATTATAGATATACTAGTTGTCTTTAGTGCGACTTTTTGGAAGCTTTTGTAGTGGTTTTTCCGGTCTAAATTTTTTAAAATCTAGCAAGAATTTATTGAAATCACAAGTTCGATGGGTAAAATCTTTATTTGTGTTATTTTTTGACTATATATATGGATTAAGCACCCCAAAAAACCAACTTTGGGCACTTCAATTGTGTAGGGGTTACCCATCAAACTTGTGATTTCAATAAATTCATGCCGGATTTTAGAGAAATTAGACCAGAAAAACCCACCACAAAAGCTTCCAAAAAGTGGCACTAAAAACAACTCGTATATCTATAATAGAAGACAATATGAGCATATGCATTTTTATGTTGTATTTTAGAAGTTGAGAAACATGATTGGAGAAATTATAGAATATTATATTAACAAAATATCTTTTATTTTTAGGTGGATAGATATATCTATTTTAGAATAGGTTTCTACAATTTTAAATTAATTATAAATAATGATTAATGGATAATAGGGATTTAACCTCCACAAATTTTTGTAGAATATTCTTAGTAGTATAAGCAAATTAAAGGTTGAGATTTATCTAATGTAGTTATGTCTTTTTTTTTGCCAATGTATTTAAATTGGTTAATTAAAAAAATTGTCATCTATTAACAAGTTTGATATGAAATGAATTATGGTGTTTAGGGCATGTGGTAACAATAAACCGTGGTATTTAAAAATTAAGAACCTCCATGATAGAGTAGAGTGAATATGCATGGTTAAGAATCATGTTCCATATTTGTTTTGTTTTTTGTTAGTGAGTAGAGGAATGTCAAGATCAGCATCGTATTCACGTGGATTGGTTGCCCTTGGGCTAGTTTGGCAAGGCCAGTTTCGTTCTCACGTGAGCTGGTTGCACCTAGGCTGGTTTGGGCTCAACTTTGACTCTACTGCGATAATCCCTAGGTGCCTAGGTATGCCCCTTTCAAAATCATAGGTAAATCAACTTCAAACCTCCTAGTTTATAACACTTCATTTTCATAGCCATCACCAATTGAGTTGTGTTGTAGTTTGTGTTTTCCAACACCTCATTGCCCTATGCGCTAAGCATGGTGAGTTGTAAGCTCACATAAGGACTTGCATTTGCCCAGTTATCGTAGTCATCCTTAACTGACAATGGGCCTCCTCCATTGCTATATAATGGAGGTTTATGTACTTTTGCATAAACTTGTGAGTAACAGAATGCTCTTTCATGGTATCAGAGCTGACGTTCCTGCCCTACTAATTTTTTTTCCTTCTGCTAAATTTCATTTGAGGGTTTCGTAAATTTTTTCCTTTCTAACATGAATGTCGTCTCGTAAATTTTATTTTAGATCTGCAAATCTACTTGAGTGATATCATATTTTCTTACATTTTCTAAATTTGGTTGAGAGGCAAATAAGATTACAATGATGATGTGCATAATTGGCAGGGGATTGGGATGAACAACATAGGCTATTATATGCATGTTGATAGTGGGGATGGCTACACTTTCTCTCCCTCTGAGAGATGTCAAAGGTTATCATTTCAGACCACATTTTCAGTCATATTGCTTCGTCTTTAATCTATGAGACCGATGGGATAAGTAGTTTGTCAAACGAGAGAATGGGAGTCTCACCTTGCATTGCAGACCTGCATTTGTTGCTTACGTAGAAACGACTATTATAACGAATTTTCATCAGTGAAATACAAAAGAACGGGAAGTCAAATTGGCAAACATTTTGGGCTCCAAGCCTTCTTCTTTCTAGTTGTGTCTTCAACAGAAACCATTTTCTAGCACAGGAGGAGAGGCACTGCATGGGCGTTCTGATTCTTCGACCCTTTCATTGCCACCATCAAATTTGAAGCCATCAAATTTTGTTGTGGACTTGAGGAGGCCGACCATTTTTTAGTTGCTATTATCTT
Organism: Pinus taeda; assembly: GCA_000404065.3. Classification (NCBI taxonomy): domain Eukaryota; kingdom Viridiplantae; phylum Streptophyta; class Pinopsida; order Pinales; family Pinaceae; genus Pinus; species Pinus taeda. The sequence continues at coordinate 38,796 of APFE031019113.1, forward strand.
AGAATATAATGTTAATATAATGGCTCGTTAACAGAATCTCCATTTCCCGGGACTAGCGATAATAAAGAGCCTACTAAGTAGTCGGGCTCTACAAAATTCCTCCCAGCAAAATGAAGTTTGATTTCTGTCATGGTTGCTTAGTGCCCATTTAAATATAACATCATATGATCCAAATCTTGAAGCCTCCTACTTAGACAAAGATCAGAGTTAAAATATGGAGATCGTGAATGTGTTCAACTATGAGGCAGTGGCTAAGGAAAAGTTTCCCAAAGTGTTACAATACCTAATTCTTTTGAATGGCAGTTTTTGGAGTTTGATTGGTGGCTTGTCGGGTCCAGTCAAGAATGACAAAACTCAGATGGTACATCGAATTGTGTTATACAACAATTTGTTTAACCCTTAGTGCTTCTGATTCTAATTTTGTGCACATGAATGTCTTGGTATATGGGTTGGATTGCCGTAATATGTTGAATGCAACCAGATCAATTAAAGGAAGAGTAGTAGATTTTATTCTTTGGTCTGTTTTAGAAGAAAAGGATGACTCCAGATCTGCGAATGGCAACAAAGACAATGAAGGTCGTGAATGTATCTAGGCAAGCAAACGTAATATTCAGGACTTCCTCCTTCTCAAGAGAGATTGCACACATTAAGTTTGTTATAAACAAAACAAAAATAACTCTATGCTTGAATCAACTTTTGTTAAGCGAAATCTTCAAATATTTATACAATCTGAGATAGTTACCAGATCATAACTAACTTACTGGTAGTTTTGCTAACTGCTTGTAAACAAAAAACTAATTCTAAGTTAATATTGTATAATATACCGTAGGATTAGTTAACATTACCCCTTAATCTGAAGGGACATCTAACATGCCGAGTAACATTCTGAATTTTTTAAACTTTTCTCGTCCTAGTGCTTTGGTGAAGATATTTGTTATTTATTTTGAAGTAGGACAATGTGTTAGATGAATAATTTTGACCTCTACATAATGTCTAATCAAGTGATACTTCATGTTAATGTGCTTGCTTTGATCATGAAACTTTGGATTCTTGGCCAATTATATTGCAAAAGAATTATCGACAAATAAAGGAGTTGAATCTTTCTACTTCTCCTGCAAGTCTGCAAGTATTTTGCGAAGCCAAATGATTTCTTTGGTGGCTTGAGCTGCTACAACATATTCGGCTTTGGTGGTAGAATCAGCAGGGATAGATTGCTTGCTTGACCTCCAACTAATGGTTGTTGATCCCAGATTCATCAAATAACCAAAAGTAGAGACCACATTCTCCTTATCACCATCAAAGTCAGAATCTGAATATCTAGTGAGATGGAAATCTGCAACTTTGGAGTATTTGATGCCAAAAGATTGAGTGCCTTTCAAGTATTTCAACACTCTTTTTGTTGCATTCCAATGACCTTCACAAGGTTGATGTATGAACTTGGAAAGTATCCTTACAATGAAAGTAATGTCAGGTCTAGTTGTGGTTAAAAAAATTAAACTTCCAACAATTTTCCTATACTTTGTTGGATCATCAAACAAACTTCCTTCAGTGGAAGTAAGCTTCAAATTATGCTCCATAGGAGTAGAAACAGGGGTACAATCCTGCATTCCAAACTTGTTTAATAGTTGTCCAACATACTTCTTCTAAGAAATGTAAATGTGTTTGGGTTGTTGAGCAACTTCAATTCCAAATAATAATGCAACAAACCCAAATCTGTCATGTCAAAGATTTTCTGCATCTCCATTTTAACAAACGCTATATAATTATCATTGTTTCCTGTAATCATCAAATCATCAACATATACAAATAGATATACAACAAAATTTCCAATCTTTTTGACAAATAAAGTTGCATCATCTAGGTCAAAAATTTTGTAATCCAACTTAAGGAGGTGTTCAATCAACTTTTCATACCAAGCATGAGATGCTTGTTTCATTCTGTTAGCTTCCTGCTGCAGCAGGTTATTCATATTTCATGATTGACATTTTGCAGGCCAAATATGTCGTACTTTTCATGCTGCAATGCTCCATATTTGCTTAACAGTCTCCAAACGAAGAAGGCTACTTCAAGTTCATTCAATTGCCTTCCAAATTTTGTAAAGTTATCCCGGTATTGCCAATTTTTCAGTTAAAGGGAGGTCCAAACAACCTAATCTTGGTCTCCCTAGGTTTAAATTTCCTGTTTTAGAATGTAGAGAATGCAAATCTGTCCAAACAGCTTAATCTTGGCAAATTCTTAGATAAGTAGAGAAGCAGAGGAGCCCAACAGCTTAATCTGGGCCCTTAGAAGAAATAAGGGTAGTATGTAGATAGGAAAGCATCAAAAGAAAAATGAATGATGGGTTTGCAAGTCTAAGTGCAC
>APFE031019128.1:4091-20465 GCA_000404065.3 Pinus taeda
TTGTTCGCTCCAAGTGATTCATGCATCCCATCATAGGAGGAACTAATCCCTTGTTGAGAGGAGCTATCCCTTTGAAGAAGGATTCTATCCCTTTGAAGGAGGAGCTGGTAACTGATCTCCATTGCACTATAAAATGAGGCATTGGGTCAGTGGCCAGGGAGGTTAGAAGCTGAACTTTTGAGGGTAAATGCTAGTGAAATCAAGACTTCCTATTTGAGCTTAAGAGGAGAGATCACATACCTTTTTGCCTTCATTGGGGAGTGAGTGAAGCTTGTCAAAGTAGAGGAGACTTCTTGTTGGACCCTGGGAGGAGCTTGTACAGCGTCAAGGCAAAGGTTGTAAGGTTCTTCTCCTTTTGAATTAATACAATCAAGCTCATTTTTCTCAACAAGTATCTCATGTTATTTGTTTCATGGACTCCTTGACTTTCATGTTAAATATGTTTTATAATACTAGTTATTTAGGTGCTATTTAATCGTTTGCCTTGTTTGTGTTTGCAGGTTTGTGACAAAGGAACTTACTTGGATCAAAAGAGAAAAGGCATCCCCAAACTTGCGTTGGACATGAGGTAGGCCTTAAACACATTTATTTGCCATTATTTATAAAGCACATTTAGAGAAAGATAGTGTCTGGTTGGTTTGATTGTCATTAGGTCTTCTTTAGATTCTAGGAAGGTCTATCTTGTTCTCAAGATCGACTCATTCCGCGTGACAAGGGTTCTGCTGGAGTTGAACCTACAGATCACAGAACTACAGTTGAAGGCTCAACCTTCAACACCATCGAAAATAAGGAAATAATGAACCACTACTGTTACAACAACAACAACGGTGGTTGACAGCGCAGTGGTAGATTGCATTCAGCTGTTCGAGCAATCATTTGAGATCCTAACTATCCTTCAAGAGGACTCGAATGTAGAGTGCCTAGAGACATAGGTGCTCAAGCTACAACATAAGTATGATGAAGTAAAAGAGACCACGTAGACAGTTGCTGATCTAGGTGGATATCTAAACACCAGTAGCATGGAAAAGGCTCAAAATTCAAAGTGGCGAAAAGTCGATTAACTTGACATCAGATCGAATTTCTCGTCTCTCTGATTCCAATGTTGCGAACTACACTCCAATTCGAGTCTAGATGAGGAAGATAGAGGCAGTCAAAGTTTTGGTTGACTTTTGCTAACTTGGCAGGCTTAATGGAGACACAATTTGGAAGTTTTCCAGCAGACGAAATCTGGCCAACTTTGGCCGGATTCCAGGCAAGATTGTTGCCTCGTTAAATTGTCTCCTTCAATGGCAATTCCGGATTTTCAAAAATGGTCATGTTGTTATAACCAAAAGAAATTATTAAAAAAAGGGGGGTGGCAGGCCACCAACCCTGCCACCCCAATCCTGATCAACATATGTAATACTAGAGGGGTGTGCCACTACCCGCAACCCCTCCCCCCATACTTGGAACCATGTGATTTTGGGTGGGCAATGACTGTTGCATACGTGGAGGAGTGAAGGTGGGCCGACCCTTGGGGCATGAACCCAATCACAACCAACCACCACGATGATAGGAATATGGCCACCGTAGAGCAAGCGAGCGGTGAGGTGGGTGGGTTGTCCAAGGCAGGCCCAGTCTGACCTCCTATCCAAAAATTTATTTAGTTATGTAAAATGGGAGGGGGCAGCGTTTGACCGCTCGACCCCCTCCACAATAATCGAATCTCTAACCACTCTGCCCAATGGAGATTTTGAAAAATTCGTCCACCCTTTTTATATTTAAACTCAGTCATTAGTGAGCAGAGGAGGAGGAGGAGCATGCATGTAGTTTGAGGCACATTAATTTTGTACGTGGCAGAACCATGAGCAGTGCAGAGAGGGGGGTGGAACCATGATTTGGGCAATTTCTCTAGGGGCGAAATTTTCACTTTGTCAGATTTTGAAATTTTTTATATGGTTTCAGAATTTCTCGACGCCATGAACGCAATGATGCTGCCCTTTTCTCCAATAGAGTATGCATTTTTCGGCCATTTTTCGGAATGGAGGTATAAGAATCCTTTTTGTAAATGATGATTGTACTCTTCTTTCTCATTCCACTTAATGAATGAAGGCCTCCCCATTGATCGAGTAGGGCTCAGAGATGTAGTCCAAATAGGACGAACTCTGTTATCAAGTCTCTTGCCTTCTTTCATGCTTTATGTGTTTCTCCTCTTCTCTCATGTGCACATTAAATTTCTATGTTTAAGCTACAATTTATGCATGTAATTCTTTAATACATCCATAAGCAAAATATCTTGGATCAAGTGGTATCAGAGAAGGTCTTTGTAGATGTGAATTGCATTTTTGTATGCTAACAAGAAACAGGCTCTGAAGAGGTGAAGGGAAACTAAATTCTTTGATCCTGAAGTGGGACATGCACATCAAAGGAGAAACATGGCAGATGAAGAGGCTCGTTATGAAGAGGAGCTCAATTTTCGCAAAACCTTCTATGCAATGGCAGAAAATGTCAGTCAGTTGCTTTCAAGGTTAGAGAAAGCAGAAGGGAAAAAGGCAGAAGAACAAGGTTCAGTGCATGGAAATGGTGAAGAAGAACCCCCTCCTTCTCCTTCCATGAGTGAAAGTTATTCTTCCTCTCATCACCATCATCATATAAATTCAAGGGATGCATCTAAGAAACCTTTCTTTAAATTAGATGTCAAATTTGATCTTCCCATGTTTAACAATGAAAGTAATGTATAAAAGCTTAATAATTGGACTAGGCAGATTGAAATCTACTGCAAGATTCAGCAAATCAAAGAGGAAGAGGCAAAGATTCAGATGGTCTCTCTTCGGCTAAGTAGCGCCGCTCTCGTCTGGTGGGAGAGCAAATTGTGAAGCAGTAAGAGTGTGGGTAATCTTCTTTCCTCATGGCCTAGTTTCATTTCTGCATTAAAGGAACAATTTTATCCCTTTGGCTATAAGCAAAAAGCCTTAATGGATTGGCAATACTTAAGGTAAGGCAGAGGTCAGGATGTTCAAAGCTTTACAGAGGAGTTTAGAAAACAAGCACTTAATTTGGGCATTGCACTTGACTCACCCGAAGTAGTAACTAAGTATATTGGATCATTATATGGTTACCTTAGAAATTCATTATTATTGTTTGAACGAACTACTATTGACTCGACCAGTGTAAAGGTCATCCATCTTGAGAACAAGGGCAAAAATGAAAGAGATGATCATTTCAAGAAACCACCTTTCAAACCTCCCAATGGAAAACCCAAAGTGAAAGGAAAAGGAAAGGAGAAGAGGATGACATCAACCAAGAAGGATGAAGGAGAAAGGCCTTATTGCACTCACTACAAAAAGGAAGGACATGACGACGATCATTTTTGGAAATTGTACCCGGAAAAGGCAAGCATAAGACAATGGCAACTATGCAACAAGACCTTGGATGCAATTCTAGAGATGAAGCATTGGTCACAACAGTAGGAACAAAAGGTACTCTTGTACCTCATGTTAATTATGAATCACGAGTCTCTTCCTAATGAACAAAAGAGAATTGAGCTATTTCATATTAGAGTTATCATAAATCATACAAAAGTGGAAACTCTATTTGGTACCAGATCCCAAGCAAATCTAATTTCGTAGTCCTTGGTAAAGAAGATAGGCTTAGATACCAAACCACATCCAAAACCTTACCCACTTGGATGGATACATGATAAAACAAAATTGAATGTAACTAAGCAGTGCAAGGTTAAATTTGTGATCGCTTCTAAGTTAGTGGATGAGGTAAAACTTGATGTGATACCATTGGATATCTGTGGTATGGTGTTAGGGAGTCCATATCTATATGATAGAAAGGAAATCTTCTTCCATCATGAGAACAAATACCAAATCACAAAATATGGGGTAGAATATATTGTAAGGGCTCATCAAACTAAAATCAATGCCAGCCTTGTAAGTGCAGGACAAATGAAGAGTTTGGTGAATTCCAGTAAGGGTTGCATGCTTATGGTTGTAAGGGGGAAAGATGCATAATTCTCCGATGCTTTCCAGGGTTGTGATCATGTGCATGAAAGGAATTATATGAATTAATTTCTAACTATGATGAGATATTTCAGGAACCAAGGGGATTACCTCCGAAGAGGGAAATCCAACATGGGATCCATTTGCAGCATGATGCTCCTTTACCAAATATTGGCATGTACAGGATGTCGACCATTGAGATGGAGGAGATAAAAAAGTAGGTGCAGGAACTATTGAACCAAGGAGTCATCAGACCGAGCACTTCTCCATGCGGCTCACCGATTGTCTTAGTGTCGGAGAAAGATGGCACATGGAGGATGTGCGTGGATCACTGAGCACTAAAAAAAATCATGGTGAAAAATCGTTACCCTCTTCCACTCATAGATGATTTATTAGATCAGTCAAATAATGCTATCTATTCACCAAATTGGATTTGCGTAGTGGCTATCACTAGGTCCAAATTGTAGAGCAGGATGTGTGGAAAGCTGCCTTCATAACCAAACAGGTGTTGTTCGAATGGATGGTGATGCCATTCGGACTTTGCAATGCTCTATCCACTTTCATGAGGGTCATGAATGATCTATTTAGGCCTTTCATTGATGAATTTGTTCTTGTATATCTAGATGATATTCTTTTCTTTAGTAAAAGTTGGAATGAACATGTATGCCATGTGAAGAAAGTGCTTGATGTATTGAAAAAAGAAAAACTCTATGTAAAATTGTCAAAGTGTGAGTTTGGGAAAACCTCTTTGGTTTACCTAGGTCATATTGTTGGTCATGGTCAACTAAAAATTGATCCTTCTAAAGTTGAAGCAATTGTTAATTGGCCTAATCCTACTAGTGTAACCAAGGTTCGCATATTTTTAGGTGCAATACAGTATTTAAGGAGATTTATTGCCAATTTCTCTATTATTACAACACCTTTACACACATTGACAAGTGTAAAGCAAGTATTCAATGGGGAGGAAAGCAACAAAAGTCCTTGAAACATTGAAAGAAAATATCAACACCGCAACGGTCTTGGCCTTACCAGATCTCCAACAGCCATTTGAGATCAAGACAGACGCTAGTAGATATGCCATGGGAGTTGTACTGATGCAACAAAAGAAGTCGATATGTTACCATTCAGAGAAGTTCTCTCAGGCTATGATAAACTATCCCACTTATGACAAGAAGTTATATGCCTTGATCCAGAGTGTGAAAAGTAAAAACACTACCTGATTGGCAAGGCAACCATCATCCATATGGATCATCAGCCCTTGCAGTATCTTCAGTCACAAACCAAGTTGCAGCAATCTCGTCATTTCAGGTGGATGGGTTTTCTTTAGCAGTTTCATCTAGTAATAAAGTATAAGAAGGGCACTAGCAACAAAGTGGTCGATATGCTATCTCACCCTCCTATTTCTGCTTCTGTTATTTTGCATAATGCTTCATTATCTTTTGAAAGTTATGCTGAACAATATGCTAACGATGATGACTTTAAGGAGATTTATGTAAAACTAACTGATGGTTCACAAGCAGACAACTATCACTTGCAGGGAAACCTGTTGTATCACCTTGGTAAATTGTGCATACCCACAAGAGAAAGGGTACATGTAATCCGGGAGGCCCACACCTCCCTTGTGTCTGGTCATTTTGGTGTTGAAAAAACTTTGTGTCATGTACAAAGATTTTGTTTTTGGCCTCATATGAAGAACATTGTGATTCGCTATGTAAAGGGATGTGTGATGTGTTCTATTTCAAAGCCCTCTAATAGAAAAATTGGTCTCTACACACTACTCCCTACTGAGTTGTCCATGGGAAAGTGCGTCGATGGATTTTGTAGGAGGTTTGCCTTTGTCTAGAAAAAGTCATGACTATTTGTATGTCGTCGTTGACCATTTTAGCAAGATGTGTATTTTAATGCCTTGTAAAAAGCAGATAACTGTAGAGCAAGCTACTTATCTTTTCTTTCAGCATGTTTGGGTCCATTTTGGGTTGCCCACATCAATTGTGCTAGATTGGGATTCTCGCTTTCTTTGAGAGTTTTGGACCAACTTGTGGAAGATGATGGACATCAAGTTGAAAAGAAGCACAAAATTTCATCCATAGACTGATGGATAGACAGAGATTGTAAACCACACTGTGGTACACTTGTTGCGAGGCTATTGTGGGAAACATCCTAAATTGTGGGATGAGCATCTTCCATATGTGCAACATTCCTACAATCGAGAAGTGCACTCATTTACGCATTGTTCACCATTTGAGACATGTTTTGGCTACCTATCAAAATTTCCTTTTGATATGGTCTTTGGAAGCGAAGATGACTCCAATGGATGTGATGACAGGGACAATGCATAGCAGTTCATTCAATGGATCCAGTTGATTCACCAAGCAGTACAAGAGTAGTTGGAGAAAAGTCAAGCCCGGTACAAGGCTCGACATGACAAACACCGAGTCGACCACCAATTTCAAGTGGGTGACAAAGTGTGGTTCCATATCAGTAAGGATAGGATTAAGGGAGAAGGGAAGAAGTTGCGATCAATTTGGTATGGTCCATTCACCATCTTGGAGAAGATTGGAAACAATGCCTTTCGTCTCGATTTGCTGACATATATGCAAATGTACTCCATAGTGAATATCAAAAAATTAAAGTTGTATGAGCCACCATTGATTATGGACATTGAAGAGGTGGGCACAATTCCTACATTTGATGAATTTGCAGTAGAGTATCTCAATGAGTTACCTAAAGCTATCATCCTTGACAGAAGAACCAGGACTTCACGACGGGGAGATATGGAATACCTTCGAGTTGGTTTCAAAAAGATGCACCTTAGCAAGGCAAAATGGCTGGAAAAAGAAAGAGTGAGGGAACAATTCCCTCACTTGCCAATTGACTGATAAAACTTTTGGTGGTCCAAAATCTCCTCAATGGGGAGGATTGGTCCAGGTGGATCTCTAGACACTAGTGGCATGGAAAAGGCTCAAAATTCAAATTGGCAGAAAGTTTATTAACTTGACATTAGATCGAAGTGCTCGTTGCCCTGATTCCAACGGTGTGAACGACACTCCAATCCGAATCAGGATGAGGAAGATAGAGGTAGTCAAAATTTTCGTTGACTTTTGCTGACTTGGCAGGCTTAATGGAGACACAATTTGGAAGTTTTTTGATGGATGGAATTTGGCCAACTTTGGGTGGGTTCTGGGTGAAATTTCGCCTCGTTAAAATGTCTCCTTCGGTCCAAATTCTGAATTTTCAAAAATGACCATGTTGTTATAACCAAAATAAATTATTAGAAAAAAGGGGGTGGCAGACCACCAACCTCGCCACCCCAAACCTTATCAACATATGTAATATTGTAGGGGTAGGCCACTACCCCGGCCCCTCCCCCCATACTTGGAATCCCGTGATTTTGGGTGGGCAATGGCCGTTGCATATGTGGATGAGTAAAGGTGGGCTGACCCTTGGGGCATAGACCCAACCACAACCAACTGCCACGATGATAGGGATACGACCACCGTAGAGAAAGCGACTAGTGAGGTGGGCGGGCCGCCCAAGGTGGGCCCAGCTCGACCTCCCGTCCAAAAATTTATTCAGTTATGTAAAATGGGAGGGGGTAGGGTTTGACCACCTGACCTCCTCCACAATGATCTGATCTCTAACCATTCCACCCAATGAAGATTTTGAAAACTCTGTCCACCCTTTTTATATTTAAACTCAGCCATCAGTGAGTAGAGCAGGAGGAGTGCGTACGTAGTTTGCGACACATTAATTTTGTAGGTGGCAGAACCATGAGAAGTGCAGAGAGGGGGCCGAAACCATGATCTGGGCAATTTCTCGAGGGGGCCAGATTTTCACTTTGTCATATTTCGACAAATTTTATATGGTTTCAGTATTTCTCGATGCCATGAATGCAATGGTGTTGTCCGTTTCTCCAATAGAGTTTTGCATTTTTCGGCCATTTTTCGGAATGGAGGTATAAGACTCCTTTTTGTAAATGATGACTGTACTCTTCTTTCTCATGCCACTTAATGAATGAAGGCCTCCCCATTGATCGAGCAGGGCTTGGAGACGTAATCCAAATCGGACGAACTCCGTTATCAAGTCTCCTGTCTTCTTTCATGCTTTATGTGTTTCTCCTCTTTTCTCATGTGCACATTAAATTTATATGTTTAAGCTACAATTTATGCATGCAATTCTTTAATACATCCATAAGCAAAAGATCTTGGATTAGTTGCCCTTACACATAGGCTTGCAAGGATGCAACAGGCAAAGGTGCTCAAGGAATAGGTGGATGCAACTCGGCATAAGGAAGTAGTGTTAAAAGCGCGCCTACAGCCATGGATCGATGAGGCGTATACAGTTATAGCCTCCATTGAAGCAAAGCTCATGCAACAGTGGTCACCGAACAACGCATGGAGGAAGTTTAGCAGGCAACCACTTAGTGCGCTGCCGAAGTTGTAGCAGTCCAAGCAAATCTGGGAGGTCTTTGTGCTAAGATCTTCGCACCTATGGAGTGACTCAAGGTCGAGTCATGATGTTTGTGCCAGGGGCCTGTTGGGCGCGGGATCCCACAAGGGTAGTTTTGGAGCTCAGAGCCCAAATTTTGGTCCAATTTTGTAATTCCAATGTAAAGACTCTGCATTTTGTGGGCTTAGAGCGGGTAGTGGTTAAAGAGTCATAGGGTTGTCTGCCCTTATTTTAATAATGTAATGTCGAATGTAGAAGATATACCCATGGTCCGCGGACCATGGGATTGTATAAATAGATCGAAGCTCTAAGTGGTCAAAGGAATCTAATCTAATACAATATGGAAAAGCAATGAATATGCATGCGAGATAGCTCTGAAGTGTAAGTCAAAGTTTTGGATCATAGCGTAGGTAGAGGCTCTGTAGCTGAGTGCGTAGTGGCCTAGTAGTCCGCAACTGAGTGTGCGGACCCCTGCAGTTGAGTGCGCAGGACGAGTCGAGTTTGTAATCATCTGGAAGTATTAATAAAGAGAAGTTTCCTATAAATTCTACGTCTTATTTCCTGTTTATGCATCTGTTATATTAGGTATGAATTTCACTTCGAAGGCTTATATGATGTGTGAATGTGTATAATTGTATTGGTTAAGTGAATGAAAGTAATAACCTCTGTTTACGCGAAGCTAACTAAGATCTAATAATAAGATAAGTAAGATACTTATCCTAGTTTGAGAGACAATGTAGATTGTTTCTCTAGTAGTGCGAAAGGTCTTCAACCCCTGGCTAGGGCTGCGCAAAAGCCGATTGTAACACTTCGCGAAGGTACTGAAGGATAGAATAGAGCACGAAGCAACCTGCACGAAGATAGGAATAGTTGGAAATAACTGACATCATACCATCTCAAGGGTGCAGAAACTTGGTTCCAACATCCCCCCACACTGCTTCGTGTGAGACTTTAGTCCACACTCTGCGGGCTGATGCCAAAAGGGCCAGTAGTGTAGAGATTTGTTTGGCTAACTAACACTTCTCCTGGGTCAGGCCCCCTCAAGCCAACACTAACATTAGCCATAGTCTGCCGATACCCAACTGACTGTTAATTTGACTGTCAACCAATTTTCTCCCCAACCGGGTTTAGGTGCTTTGCCAAAGTTGGCCCTGTTCAAGGTTTGATTGGCCATCTATGGGGCACCATGTGGTGCTTAGTGATTAGGCCATGTGGCACCTATGGATTGGGCTACTTCAACCACTGCTCTGCCATATGGCTTAATTTGAGCCCGACCCATGGTGCTGCCTAATTGTCCCATGTGGTTTGTACCACCAACTAGGCTACTCATAGGGTGTTGACTGGGTTACCGCACTACAACTTATGGGAATGCCATGTGATCCCCTATGTACCACCTAGATGGACATAACTTTCACATATAAAGTTAGATTGAGGTGTTGTTCATGCCATTGGAAATATCTTGCTAATCTCTACGACTTGATTCTGGTCTCGCTAAGATTTGAAAATTTCGAATTTTTGGTCCTTTGGGATCTTCCTGGATCATTGATGATTGTTGTTAATTTCAGTGGTGTGAGTGGTGATATACATCAACCTTAGTTCTTGGTTCTTCCTTGCTTATATGCTTCAAAATTAGGTTCCTTCAAGTAATTTAGCTCATTGGCCTTTTTTTTAGTGCCCTTCCTATGGGATATCTTCATATGCTTCTATAAGATTTTCTTCTAATTCAACCTTGAACTCTACAATTAGTTTCCCTCCAAGGACTTCTTCCAAGTGCTTCCATGGATCCTCATTGCCTAATAGGAGAAATACCTTACAATGTAATTTTAATTTTATTATACCAAAGCTTCAAAAACTTCATTTGCACACTAATATTATTTGTACCAATGGAGTCCATCCGAGGATATCCCAACACGATCTCCACATCATCCATATCTATAATATGAGAATGTGAATGCTATATATATATATATCTCTGTGTGTGTGTGTGTGTGTGTGTGTGTATGGTAATCTTCAAATATTTAAAAAATTGTATATGATTTATAGTAACCTATAATATTTTCACTGAATTGACATTGATCGAATTATTTTTACAAACATGATTAATAAAAACAATGACCTTATATTCCCAAATACATCCATGAACCTATAATATAAAGTTATCACATGAGAGTAAACCCCTATGGATCTTATTATACTTTTTATTGGCATCCACCTATGTATCTAAATATACTTTCCTATATTTCTCATCTAAAAGTGTCATAATCTCTTTGTAGTTAAGTCCACCCCACCATATGAAGCATCATTCTTTAAATTCATGTATAGATCCATTCTCCAAAATGACATTTTCCATTTTATGTATTCTTCAGTACCAAGACCATCAGATCACCTTATCAAATAAATATTCCATGTGAAAACCAAAAAATAGAGCCAAGATTCATAAAAATAACTTACTTTGCAATGGAATGCCTCTATGCAGCCAGGGTTTGAGGTGGCTAATGGTCTTATCTGTACCTTGATTTACCTTGGTTACGCATAATTTCATAGCAAATAGAGTATTACGAGATAGTGTGTTAAGGGGTTAGTGGGTTAGATGTTCCATAATTAAAGAGTTATCTTACTATAGGTTTTGGGGATAAGGGGTTATTGTAACATTCCTATCCTCCTAATGCCCGATTAAGGTTGTAGAATATCTAGACCCAACCTCCTAAAAGGAAGTGGGGTTATGAAAATTACTCCTTTTGCAACCACCTTAAAACTTGTTTTTGAGTGTACCATCATTTTCTACTATTGAGAGCTTTCCAACAATATTAAATTTGTCTCATTCTAATCAAGGACATTGAGATATGACCCTTAAAATCCTTTTATACAAGTGCCACATCAGTGTGTCTACACATATAACACGTGGAAAATAACATGGCAACCACTGCCACCTGTCACCTAAAGGGTGTGCATTGTTGGTGCTAGGGCTACCTGCCCAAGCCATGCCATTTCCCATATAAATTATTGCGCCGAGAGGCACTCTCCAGTGCAATATGGTAGAGATGTTGTAACGTAATGTTGAACATTTTGACAAAGTCAAATTAGATAAAAATATCAATAAAATAAAATAAAATAAAAACATCTCTCCATCCAAAGTTGTAATGTAACATTTAACATTTTGAATAAATCAAATTATATGAAAAAATAGAATTTAATAAAATTAAAAGAATAAAATTAAATAAAAAAGATAAATGAAATGTAAATATTTAACTCAGTCACTCAAAATAAAAATGAAAAAATGAAAAATAAAAATGACTCTAACAAATAAAAATAATAATAAAAATAAAAATGGCCCATGATATTGACCCAAGATATTCATGTGGAATATAGCCTATTTAAAAGAGAAATTAAACTAGACTAGATCCCTTTTAACTCTAGATCTACCAAGCCCCGAGAGAGGTCAAATATCTTTTCACTCTAAAAGAGGTTTGCATATCAAGGGATTTGATCCCTCTCGCCGCTTGGTAGATCCAAAGTTAAGATGGATCTAGGTTGGTTTTAAATGTAGTGAAAGGGGGTTATGATTTAATTATTATGTTTAATAGGTAAATTTCTTACCCCTTAAAATTAATACCTTTATTTTTGTAACTTCTATTTCATTTATCATGATGATGATGATGATGATGGTTAACGTCCACTGAGACCAAACTTTGGTCTATCGAACCTAAAGAAACAAATTATTTAGTTTGATTTAAGATTTTATTCCTATGCTCAAAAAGCTTGTAGAGAAACTTCCCGAGCTCACTATAATTTTGACATCGTAAAAGGCTAGGAAGGTCAATATTGTGACAAAGCTTATGAAACTGAGATCTAATGAGTCCAAATTCCAAGAGGATTCACCATAAACCTTACTATTAGTCCTTGCCAAGGTAGAACTTCAACAATGTATTTGTTTATTGACCACTATTAGTTTAACATTCACCAATGCAACTTATAATGTTTTTCTTTGGAAAACAAATATTTATTTTTCAATATTATCGAAAAAACTAATTTTCAAACATTTTATTGGACCATAACTTGAAGGTCTTATTATAGCCTTTACACAAGATAATGTCATGTGGATAACGCGTCACATATTTCCTGCCATAATTTATGGGCATGGTTGCAATATTCATGCATCTCCAACCCATTATGGTAGAGATGTTGTAACACAATGAAAAAAGAAGAAGATATTAATGTAATGTAATGTAAACATTTTAACTAGGTCAAAATAAAATAAAAAAGAAAAATGAAAATAACCTTATAAAAGTAAAATGATAATAAAAATAAAAATAAAAATAAAAATCACTCTTGGCTCTTGGTAGATCCAAAGTATCTAGCCTACTTTTAGATATTTTGTATTGATTTTTATTATTAAACTTTGAAGAAAGTAAACAACATATTTACCATCAATTACTTCCCACCATGATTTATGCAAGTCATTGCATAAAAAATGATAGGAATAAGATGTAAATAAAGATAGTTATGTGGAATTCCTTCTCACCATTATTTATGTTTTCCTTAGCACTTATATAGGAGTAAATATGTAAATGACTAGTGGTTACTACTCACCAAAATTTATGTAAGTCCACTTATATAGGAGTAATTATGTAAATGACTTGTGGTTACCACCCACCAAATTTTATGTAAGTCCATGTCCCATAATCTATTCTTCACAAATCAAATCTCCCATAAAGCCTTAGTGAGATTTTTAAAACTTATCACTCTCTCTATATATGGAGATATCGATTAATAACTTTTAATTCCATGATTTAAAAGCTCATCTCGTGAGTATAATTTCCTCATTAATCTTTACCAAGGCCTTCTTTCACTCCGTGAATAACTCTAGACCACCAAAAATAGGGAAAAGCAAAGATTTCCATCAAATAATGGAAAGTTTCTTTATTTTTACAATTAAATTTGAAAAAATACTATTTAATATTCTTTTCATGTGGAATACATCAAATTTAATAAATTCTTTCACTTGGGATAATTAATATGAAATTATGCCTACTTATCTATTTTAGTTTATATATTTATCTTATATGCATCAAAGTAACTTTATTTCTCTCCACATAACTTGCGAAGAGATTCATGACTAGAAAAATCATATGACCATGATAAGTATTAAGTACATGAACATGATTGTATATTTTGGAATTGAGAGGGAGCTTCCAGAGCGAACAATGGGTATACATTAAATCCTCATCTTCCTTTTTAATCTCCATTGTCAAACATTAACACAAATAATTGCACTTTGTGGAGCTTTGAAACTGACACATATTCGTTGGTAATTCCTTTATAATCTTCATTGTCAAACATTAAACTAGTATTAAAATTAATAGTTCACCTTATACAATAGTTGCACTTTGTAGAGGTTTGAAACTGACACATATTTGTTGTAATTACCAGCCTAGATCCATTTTAACTTTGGATATACATAGAGGGATCAAATCACTTGAGGTGCAAACCTCTTTTAGAGTGAAAAGAGATTAGATCTTGAGTTAATATGGATATATATTGGTTTAATTATTGCCTTTAAATAGACTATATTAGAAAAGAATACCATGGAAAAACCATGGGTTAGAGTCCAAAAATGTTAAACATGACAAAACAACATCTTTACTATACTAGCTAGAGAATTTTATATTTTTTATATTTAAATATTACTTTATTTTGTTTTGTTTTGTTGTGACAGAGTCAAAGTGTTAAACGTTACCACATCTCTGCCATATTGGGCTAGAGAGTGCCTCTCGGTGCAATGAAACCAACACACAAGGATTTTTCCATCAACTATTTGTTGAGAGTAGAAGTGATGCTCATGATTTCATTTTAAATCCAAAATCGATGAATCTAGCTCTTCTAGATCATAGAATTGATGCAGATTAAGAGGATCACCTTAGTAATCATATTGTTGTTTTATAAAACATCTAGGCATGGAATCATGGCTAGCTCGGGTGACCATCACAACAACAACCATGCTTTCCCATTGATTCTATCTCCACCAATCACATGACCAAAAATGAAAAATACATAATTGAAATTGCTTACTCCTTGTGTCATGTCCCCAATTAATAAGTTTGCTAAGTAAAATATTCTTTTTTGCAATTTTGGCATTAGGGAATATTTTTGCATATAAAACTTAGGAAAAGTGGGTTATGGAGGCTCCACTTAATTTTGGAGGAAAAAGGAGAAATAAACATTAGATGAAAAGGAAATATTTTTTGTCAAGTGAAATATGGGGACCATTAAAGAGGGAAATTCTACCCTCTTGAGAAATTTGCACTAGGAGAAGGAAAGATAACATAAGTAGTGTTCAAACCTATGAAGAGAGGGGACCAACAAGGGAAAAAGGACCAACATCTATAAATAGCACATTGGGGCTCCACTTTTTCATCATTTACTCATTATTTTTGAAGATCGAACTCTCTCTTAGATGTTGTTCAACACAACATAAACAAAGGTATTTAGCTCAAGAGTTTCAAGTGAAACTCATCCTCATTTTGGAGAACTTTGAGTGCCTCCCTAGTGAGCATTTGGGGGAGTCTATTTTAGGACTTCCATTGGAGTTTATTGCAGAATATTCACTCAAAAATTTGATATTTCTAGGCGCAGAAGACAAACCCCAAAGGTTATTTGGAGCAACATCTTTCTATTACAGGTTATGGGTATTTGCAGGATATTTTCTATTGGTTAGAGGAGTTTGGCAACATTTTTCAGAGTTGTTCCTATATCTTTTGGCTGAGCTGAATTTTATCTTATAGAGCTTGTGCAGGGTTTCAAGAAAAAAGTTTATGTTGGTGTCTAGTGTTGGTATTTGCTTGGAGCTTTTAGTTGGGAGTGACAACTATATGTCGAGCAATATTTGTGCACAATTTCTCAGTCATTTGCAGGAGAGTTGTAACATTTCTCAACAATTCTTCTATGGTTGGGCACAAAACTATGTAGCTGGAAATTGACTCTATTTTGGGCATTTCGGGTCAGATAGAATTAGGGTAAATGATTTATGGATTTGGTTGGTTTGAGTATGAGAAGCCTATATCTAATTTTATGGGCAATATTCAAGCCATAATCGTACATTCTTATAGTAGGGTGTATTGCTAGTTAGCTAGGTATTTTGCATCACATTGTGGGTTAGAATTTGGCTTGGAGTTAGGCCAAACCTTTTATGGGTGTAGAAACTTCACCGTAGATTAAACTGATTATGCAATGTACTAAAGAAAAATACTTAATCTACTTCTACCATCAAACTTGTGGAAGCTTAATCGATTTTGAGCAAGATCAAATAGAACACATATAACAGAGAAGAAGATTCAATCACACATGAAACACAAAAGAATACTCTGGGGAAATCCTCAGCTAAAACCCCGCTATTTGTATTATCATACAAGTGGAAATATCTCAGGATGGCACAAAGCTTTAGCTCTCAAGCTATCGAGCTCTTAGTACAATCCCTCACTGCTGCTCATAGACAGAATAGACAATAGATATGCCTTCCTTCAGTCCTCCAAGTCTCCTATTTCCTTGCGCAGTTTCTCCTGGGTCCTCCAGCTGCAACCTGTGTGATTCTCACCTCACACACAACACTGACCTCTGAAATAACTGCGGAATCCTAAAGGAGATAATTCCTTCTGCATGGATGAGATTCCTTTATAGGAAAATTCCTCCAACTTATAATACACTGTCCCTTCCTTTAATCTCAACTGGGTCTTTCTTTGAACTGACATGCATGAGTTATTTATGAGAGAATATTCAATTATCTAGAGAACATTAGTTGCATGCATGCATGCATTAACTAACTAAACTCACAATTAGTTCCTCCAACTGTTTGGAACTAATTTAACTAGACTTAACTCAGTTAACTGAGCTAACTAATTACAACTCATCCTTATCTCCTTAATTAAGGGATAACTTCCTCAAT
>APFE031019128.1:21787-40924 GCA_000404065.3 Pinus taeda
GATCCTACCCCTATTTTAGCCTTCTTGGGACTATCACTTCACATCGCCCCACCTCACACCTGGAGGTATGGCTGCATGTGATCCCTCTACCCACTTGGCTTGAAATTTCCCCCTACTTGAGGTCTCTACATGAGTGGATGCCTCCACTCTGTCTCCTCTATGCTTCTCCAATTGTGGCTGCTCCACAACCTCATGAAGTTGCTTCACCAATTGTGGCTCCTCGACAATTATCTGAGACTTCTTCTGGCACTGCATGTTGAGAGGTAATGTACTCTCTCTCTCAACCACCAAGTCTCCAACAGTTGCCTTTCTCCTCAAGGCTTTGCATGCATCTTGAACCTCAAGAGCATACATGTTCTTGACTCGTGAACTGATATGCTTCACCTGTCCCGTGGTGATGTGTCTAAGGAAAACCTTTCCCTTAATGAAGACTACATCATAGCCTTTTTCCTTCAACATCGCAATCGATACCAAATTCTTCTTCAGTCCTGACACATACTTCACATCTATCAAGGTGATGCAAGCTCCATGCTCCCTCTAAAAAGCAACCGTGCCCACTCCTGAAACACTATACTTTTCATCATTACCCATCTCTATGCGCATATGGAGGTATTTCTCCTCCAAGGTACTGAACAAAATCTTATCGCAGGTCATGTGGAATGAGGCTCCATTGTCAAGAAACCAACCACAACCCATCATCGATGAAACCATGCATGCGATGAGGATAAAATCCAATTCGAGCTAAGAGGCCAATGCCTCACCTTCAGATCCTTCCGAGGATCCCTTCTTGAATTTCTTCAATGGACAATTAGTTGCATAATGGCCCACCTCATGAAAATTAAAGCATCTCACTTTAGATTTGTCAATCTTCTTCCCTCCATGAGAAGAACTCGATTTGAAATGAGAATCCTTCTCCTTCCCTTTCCTTGCCTTACTCGCTAAGGCGAAATTTTCTTCATCCTCCTTGGATGAAGAACCATCTCTGGTGCTCCTCCTAATCTCCTCCTACATTAGATCCGATCACAATCGTTCCCAATTTGGAAGTTTCTCTCTTCCGTTCACTGAGTCCTGGTAGCTATGCCAACTCTTAGGAAGAGCGAGGAGAGAAAGACTCACCATTGCTCCGATACCTTGTAAAAATTTTTCTACAAAACCTCGCTCCGATACCATGTCGAAATTTCACTGTAGATTAAACTAATTATGCAATGTACTAAAGAAAAATACTTAATCTACTTCTACCATCAAACTTGTGGAATCTTAATGATTTTGAGCAAGATCAAACATAACACATATAACAGAGAAGAAGATTCAATCACACATGAAACACAAAAGAATACTCTGGGGAAAGCCTTAGCTAAAAACCCTGCTATTTGTATTATCATACAAGTGTAAATATCTCAGGATTACACAAAGCTTTAGCTCTCAAGCTATCCAGCTCTTAGTACAATCCCTCACTGCTACTCATAGACAGAATAGACAACACATATGCCTTCCTTTAGTCCTACAAGCCTCCTATTTTCTTGCGCAGTTTCTCCTGGGTCCTCCAACTGCAACTTGTGTGATTCTCACCTCACACACAACACTGACCTTTGAAATAACTGCACAATCCTAAAGGAGATAATTCCTTCTACATGTATGAGTTTCCTTTATAGGAAAATTCCTCCAACTGATAGTACATTGTCCCTTCCTTTAATCTCAATTGGTTCTTTCTTTAAACTGACATGCATGAATTATATGAGAGAATATTTAGTTATCTAGAGAACACTAGTTGCATGCATGTATGCATTAACTGACTGAACTCACAATTAGTTCCTCCAACTGTTTGGAACTAGTTTAACTGGACTTAACTCAGTTAATTGAGATAACTAATTACAACTCAAATACAACTCATCCTTATCTCCTTAATTAAGGGATAACTTCCTCAATCAAAGGGATAACTGTTGCATGTCTTTACAAAGACTTCATGTTTGATTTTCTCCAACTAATTAACTCAAGATGAATTAATTAATTATTTTTCAAACAACTGCTGAGACTAAATTCTAATTTTAATTCTCAATTTTAAGTCAGGGACTAATTAAAATTGGAATCTATCCTAAAATTCTATTTATAGCATTTCTATTTTTTTCTATTTCCAATAGAGTTGGAGTATATCCTAAAATGCTATTTATAGCAATGCTATTTTTAGCATTTCTATTTTTTGCATTTCTTGTTGCTATTTTCAACACTCCCTCTCAACAAGAAAGGCCTTAAACTCGAACCCGATCCTGAACCTTTGGAATGTTCTGCATGCAACACTTATTTCAAGTGTTGTTGCGCAGTGTTGTTGCTCCAACAAATCTAGAAAAACAAAAAATATCCAACCTGAATCAGAATGATGCCTCTGTCATCAAAGTCTCTGACTGCTATTGCCTCTATTAATTGAAAACTCCGCATCTCTGTGCTCTTTAGTATCTGACTGCTCTAGCCTCTGTCACTTTGATCTGTGACTGCATCAATCACACTAATTCCTCGTACTGCATCCATGCTGCTACTGGTCCTATCTCCCAGCACTGCATCTGCACTGCACCTCCTCTCATCATGTTGCATCGTGCTACCAACTGCTGCATTGCAACTCAGTTACTGAGAAGTAAGTAACTGATCTCCCAACTGACATCCCTGTTTTACTAGAAACACCCTTTGATGCTGAAGCTCCCTCTACCACTGACAAGTGCTCCCTCTCTTACCTCTGTGTTGCTGCAACAACTCCCTGCATCTCGCACCATTGCACACCTCTCTGTGCCATCCTGCACTGGTGCAACACTCTTGTGCCTCTCGCATTTCTGTAGTTTGCTAGCTTTGTGTTGTCTTGGGATTCCTGCACTGTAGCTATCTCTGTTGATCAATCCGCATTCGCCTTTGCCCGCTCAGCCAATCCTGCTACTCCTCATCGGGGATCTTGTAGCAAGGTCTAATCAAGGATCCTACCCCTATTTTAGCCTTCTTGGGACTATCACTTCACATAGCCCCGCCTCACACCTAGAGGTATGGCTGCATGTGATCCCTTTGCCCACTTGGCTCGAAATTCCCCCTACTAGAGGTCTCTGCATGAGTGGATGCCTCCACTCGGTCTCCTCTCCGCTTCTCCAGTTGTGGCTGATCCAAAACCTCCTGAATCTGCTTCACCAATTGTGGCTCCTCCACAATTGTCTGAGACTTCTTATGGCACTACATGTTGAGAGGTAATGTACTCTCTCTCTCAACCACCAAGTCTCCAATAGTTGCCTTGCTCCTCAAGGCCTTGGATGCATTTTAAACCTCAAGAGCATACAGGCTCTTGACTCATGAACCAATTTGCTTCACCTATATCGTGGTGATATGTCTAAGGAAAACATTTCCCTTACTGAAGACTACATCATAGCCTTTGTCCTCCAACATTGTGATCGATACCAAGTTCTTCTTCAGTCCTGGCACATACTTCACATCTGTCAAGGTGATGCGAGCTCCATGCTCCCTTTGAAAAGCAATCGTGCCCACTCCTGAAACACTATACTTTTCATCATTACCCATCTCTATGCGCATCTGGAGGTCTTTCTCCTCCAAGGTACTGAACAAACTCTTATCACCGGTCATGTGGAATGAGGCTCCATTTTCAAGAAACCAACCACAACCCATCATCAATGAAACCATGCATGCAATGAGGATAAAATCCAATTCGAGCTGAGAGGCCAATGCCTCACCTTCAGATCCTTTCGAGGATCCCTTCTTGAATTTCTTCAATGGACAATTAGTTGCATAATGGCCCACCTCATGACAATTAAAGCATCTCACTTTAGATTTTTCAATCTTCTTCCCTCCATAAGAAGAACTCGATTTGGGATGAGAATACTTCTCCTTCCCTTTCCTTGCCTTACTCGCTAAGGCGAAATTTTCTTCATCCTCCTTGGATGAAGAACCATCTCTAGTGCTCCTCCTGATCTCCTCCTACATCAGATCCGACCAAAGTCGTTCCCAATCTGGCAGTTTCTCTCTTCCGTTCACTGAGTCCTGGTAGCTATGGCAACTCTTAGGAAGACTGAGGAGAGAAAGACTCACCATTGCTCCGATACCTTGTAGAACTTTTTCTACAAAACCTTGCTTTGATACCATGTAGAAATTTCACCGTAGATTAAACTGATTGCAATGTACTAAAGCAAAATACTTAATCTACTTCTACCATCAAAATTGTGGAAGCTTAATCGATTTTGAGCAAGATCAAACATAACACATATAATAGAGAAGAAGATTCAATCACACATGAAACACATAAGAATACTTTGGGGAAAGCCTCAGCTAAAAACCCCGCTATCTGTATTATCATACAAGTGGAAATATCTAGGATTAAAAAAAGCTTTAGCTCTAGCTATCCAGCTCTAGTACAATCCTCACTGCTGCTCATAGATAGAATAGACAACAATATGCCTTCCTAGTCCTCCAAGCCTCCTATTCCGCGAGCCGGTCCCAGCACAAACCTGTGGGATTTCACCTCAAACACAAAACAGACCTCTGAATACTCGCAATCCTGAAGGAGATAATTCCTTCTGCATGGATGAGTTTCCTTTATAGGAAAATTCCTCCAACTGATAGTACACTTTCCCTTCCTTTAATCTCAACTGGGTCTTTCTCTGAACTGACATGCATGAGTTATTTATGAGAGAATATTAAATTATATGGAGAACACTAGTTGCATGCATGCATGCATTAACTGACTGTGTTAGTGCTCAAATCTTCCTTAGGCTGAAGGAAGGCGGGATTCAAGATAAAATCATACCACGCTCAGCCGCGTAGCTAGCCCTACGAGGAGAGGAGAGGGCTCTCTCCGGGTCAATCTCGGCAAAGGATAATCAATGGGGCTCAAGATGACTGAAATAACAACTTATTTTAGGCTAGGTATGAAGTACAAAGGTTTGATTTGAGTTTTTTTGGAGGTTTTGAGTTGGAAAATGGGTGAGGCAAATTTGGGTCCAGGGATGAGGCATAGTTTTTGCAGAGTTCTGATTGGGGCAAGGAAAGCAATTGTTCTTATGCTTTAGAATGAATCAATGGATGGATCAGACCGGTGAGGAGCCAAGGAGGGCAAGAGAGTCTCGAGAGTCCTCCTCAAACAGATGAAAACATTGAAAATTAAACAAACTTCAAAGCAGAGCACAACAGTCCAGTGAATTCTACCTTAATCACTCATTTGTTTAATTTCAGAAGTAAAAAGAACATAGGGCCACATGGATCCCAACAAGTGCTGCAAAACCCTGGTCTTTCCTTTGCCAAAAATGCAGAGATAGAATGTACAATAGAGTGCTAAGCAATCCCAAGTGTCCCACCCTAAAAATGAATGAGATATTACATGATATAGACTAGCCCAACTCATTCCCATGCCTCTAGGGGTCATGCTCATCATTCTAGGAGATGTTTCAACCAATTCTAAACCAAGCACTGAAATCTAGGGAATGAAAACAACTTGCCTCTATAAGGTAGGAAACTGATTCTTTCATTAAATTTTCACTTTTTAGTGAATGAATCCTCTAGAACAATTAAAATTATGTCAATATTACATCATGGTCATTAAATTACATCAAGAAGCAAAACTAGTCAAACTGGTCGAATTTCTGAGCTCGAAGGTGAAAAATTGGGCAAAAATCCTCTACGCGTCGAGCCACTTTGGCGCTGAATTTGAGGCACTTCCTGAAGTCCAAATTGATCCCCAGATAGCTTGTTAGAAATCCCTACCTGTCTACTTTCCAACCCAAGTGGAATTTTTCAATTTGGTGTCCATTTTCCCCTCCAAAACGTCAATCTCCCAGGACTGCTTCCTGTGTGTCAAAATAGGAGTAGAGAGGTCATTTTTTGAGTGTTTTTGACCTCTTGAGGACTCAAAACTTGCCCAAACTTCTTGGCCATGCACCAGAAGTCATGATTTTTTATGCCAAATCCAAAAATATAAATTTTTTTCCATTTGGAGCTCCCTAGCAAAAGCACGCGCCACGTGGCGCGGCGCATAGGGAGGCAAAACCTGTTTTTTAGTGCAAAATTTTCAAAAATGCCAAAAATTGCTCCAAATTTCTTGAAATTTGGGCTATGCCTTCTCTATCAAGTGTCATGCTAGGCTAAAGAGGCTTCGGCCAATATATAAAGACGATCAAGCTCGATTTTTCCTCTTTGATGTCTTCCTCAATCTTGCCTTCAAATTCCTTATCCGAGCCTTGGAACTCATATTGCGTGCCTTGTAATGGAAAACCATATGCCTCAATAATGCTTTGTCCTTGTCGGCCTTTTCCAGTAGTCTCTCCAGGTGGATGTTGATCCGCTCAAGCCAAGACTCTCGGTCATCATTAATCTCTTGCTCCAAAGGAGTGAGCTCAATCCTCCTCTGTTGGGCAGCTCGGCGATTCTCGCGGATGTTCCGCAACTCCATGATCTCCTGCTAGTCTTCGAGCTATTTATTCCTCTGCTCCAAGTATCTGATAATCCAATTAGCCCTCTCCAAATTGAGAGACAAGGCTTTGATCTCCGTCTGCTGTTCCCGAATGATCTCTCTAAGTTTGGCACTTTCCGGGCCCATATCTATATCATCATCATGAATGAGAATGAAGTCGGTCTCTCGTTCACTTGAAGGCCCCTCATCATGCATTGGAATCTTGCCTTGATCCTGTACCGGTGGTGCTGATGTCAGAAGCGAGGCCCCTTCCACCCCAGGTGGAGATAACACTCGCTTTGCAGCTGCAAATAACTGCCTCGTGCCCTTCTGATATGTAATGAAGACCGGTATAGTAGCAACGTGTGGATCATGGTCTTCTTGCTGATGAGAAGGTCTCCCAGTCTTATGCCCAAGCTCTGAAGATCCTTACGGAGCTCTGAAAAAGTCACGAGAGATGAAATCATCCCAAGTGATACCTTGTAATCCAAGCTGATGAACCACCAAAATCTTGATGAGAGCAAAATGGCAAATGCTATTGAACTGCTGTTCAGGGGTCTTGTGTTGCACAAGGGAGGTCATCCTCTCTATGTTCCGGCATATGAAAAAAAGGAATGTTCATCATCCTTACCCAGGTGAAATGCATGAGCAACCTGATGTGATAAGCATATAACCGAGAGAAACGACCTTCACAACTGAAATACTTCATAATTAACTTCATTAGAGGGGCATATTCATCTTTAAGATATCGGAAGGGAAACACCTCCTTAAGCTGCCTCAAGAAACCAGGTTTAATATATGGCTCATAATATTGTCGGTCAACTTTTTGTCTCTTGTTCCATGGCTCTCCAACATTACGCATGCCGGTAGCTAATGAGATAGAGTCCGGTGTAAGTGTGAAAGTAACACCGACCAAAGTAACTTGAGCACCATGCAAATGTAGAACGAATAAGCGAGCCAACTCATGGTGAAATTGAACATTTGCAACCTTTTCACAAAACTCATAGCATGACTGAAACTGAAAACAAGAGACGGCAAGAGGGCAGGTCTGCAATTCTGTGAGGGTGGTCGGTTCTTCTCTAACATGTCTACCACTTTTATGAGGCCTCCGGGGTGCATGTTCTCCTGTGGGTGAGTCACTTTGAGTTTCCACCTCATAGTCAGATGAATGATCAAATGACATGATTGATGCTATGAAAACTACTTTGGAGAAATGACTGCTGGTTCCAAAACTGTGTTGGACTGTTGTTAAGATATGTTGAAATCTGCCACCAAGGGAAAATGTAACAAGGGAGTGTTAGGAAGGGGGATAATATGAAGGGATGAGGGACTTATGGGGAGAAATTATGTTTAGGGACATGTAGGAGGGTTTGAGAAATTTATATGAGGTAGGGTTTGGGTTTTTTACATTTGACAATGGGTAGAAGGGAATTGGGGATAGGGGTTTAATAATTTGAGGGGATAGGGAACAATGAGATTAGGGAACCAATGGAGTCAATGGGAGAAGAAAATGATGGAAAAAGGATATACTTGGTGGCAAACAATTTTTGAAACCCTAACAACAATTGGCTTGATGACTTTAAGAGGTAGGGTTTGAGAGTTTTTGTTGCAACTTTTAGTAGCCATAACCCATCATCATACTAGCATAAAAATGGATGAAACACTGAGATGGTGACCCTCCTGCCAAATCTAAGTGTTTAGATGGAAATTTGATGCAATTTCAAGCAAATTCAGGGAATTTGGTGCATGCGTCGCGCCCTCCCGGTGCGCCGCGCCTGTTCAACTTTACACTGGAGGTTTGCGCCCAATGTGCTGTGCTAGCCCGGTGCGCTGTGCCCTCTACTCTATGCGCCGCGCCTGCCCGACTTCAACCAATTTCACTCAAAACGTGCGTTGGCTCACCTAATCACTTTGAAATGTTTCCTCTTCACTCTTGGCATTGAGAATGACCTTGATTCTTATGAAGAACTTGTTATAAAGACATGGAGACATGGTTTTGATTTTTGGTTCTCCAAAACCCATTTTGTAATGTTTTATTTTGGCACTTTTTCACAGTTTAATGTAACTCTGTATTTCACATTTCCTTTTTTAATTTTTGACTAAAATGATGAAATTTTGGTAATTTTTTGTAGGGGTAGCTGACATGGAATTTGGCTAAGGAGACCAGGGTTTCACCTGAAGAATTCAATAGCTGAAGAACATTTGAAAATATTACAAAAACACAAAATGTTGACTTTTCTTCAAAATGGAGTTTTGAAAAACAATTGTAATCCATCAATGTGACAATGAAATATGCGAAGCAAAACATGTGTGGGGCCTCCCTCTGGCCTGCTGACATCATGGACATGTTGACGACTCAATTTGTGAAACCCTAGACCTATGATTAACACGACTCTTTGCTTATTAGAAGATGACACATTGACTGTCATGGACTTTGTTTTGATGAAAAGACCTAAGCCAGCAGGTACAAGATATGAGGGGAATGAAAAATAAGACCCTTCCGTCAGGTTATGGCATGCTCCTAAATGTAATGCAGGTGAATGAGCAGAATGGGACACCTAAAATGAAATGCAAGAAAGAGTTTTGATCTCTGACGAAGGGATGAACAGACCGACTCTAACATACTGAACTCACAATTAGTTCCTCCAACTGTTTGGAACTAATTTAACTGGACTTAACTCAATTAACTAAGCTAACTAATTACAACTCAAATACAACTCATCCTTATCTCCTTAATTAAGGGATAACTTGCTCAATCAAAGGGATAACTGTTGCATGTCTTCACAAAGACTTCATGTTTGATTTTCTCCGACTAATTAACTCAAGATGAATTAATTAATTGTTTTTCAAACAACTGCTGAGACTAAATTCGAATTTTAATTCTCAATTTTAATTCAGGGACTGATTAAAATTGGAATCTATCCTGAAATGCTATTTTTAGCATTTCTATTTTTTGCTATTTCCAACAGAGTTGGAGTATATCCTGAAATGCTATTTATAACAATGCTATTTTTAGCATTTCTTGTTTCTATTTTCAAAATTGGTATTTCTGGATTATAAGATTGAGATTGTGGCTACAATTTCAGATCGATCTAGGCATTGTTGAGGTTAGAATTTCATTTTCCTTCCAATAGCAATTAACAAAATTTCAAGGTAGTGTGCAAATTTTGTGAGAGCCATTTCCAACAATTGGATTAGTGATATCTCGCCTGGGGTTTGCCTGGCTTGTGTAGTAGTCCCACATTCTATCATTCCTTTCCATTTACGTACTCATATTTCTATAATAATAAAATGGCTTAGTTGTTTGGCTTGGTTTCTTATGTATTTTGATGTGCATGTTTGGTTTTTTTTATTGCTGCCATTCCCTTGTACATGTCTCTATTATTTGTTGTAAATTTCAAATTTGGATCATCACAGTGGTATCAAAGCAGGATCTTGGCCAGATGTGGGGAAGCTAGCAAGGTCATGGAGGTGTTAGACATACGTCCTGAATGATTAGTGAATTTATGGACATGCCAATGATTCAAAAAGGGATCACGGATGAGTTTGTGAGGCAGAACCATGAGGGCATAAAGATGATGCATCAACTAGTAGGCATATGAATATAGAACATGTAGGGCACCATACCTCTTCAAAAGGAGTGGACAAGAAAAGGATAGTTAGAGGGTAAGACCAAGAGGCACTTTTGTCAGTGGAGACCTGGCTTTAGATACCAGGTGACTGAGGAGGAGGTTGAGCATGAGGCTAAGGGCACACAAGATTGTGAGGAGCACGTAGATACACCTAGCGTGACACAAGAGTCACCCTTGTTGGAGATTCCTTTGATAGCCCCAATTGACACATTGGTGGAGACATTTGATCATACACCTATAAGGCCATCTGTTGATGAGGTGCTAGGAGACACAAAGGTACCAAACCTTGTGCCTAAGTTTATAGATGTTAACTTCTCACAAAAATTTCAATAGCTCCAGGTTGGCCTTCTAACATTGAAAAAGAAGTCCACAACATTCTAAGAGACGATTTTGCAGCAAAACGAGGAGTTGGATGGCATGAGAGTGGTTTGTGTCAAGTCAACGACCAAGGTGACTCGCATTAGGGAATGACTAGATTCCCTAATGGTACAACTAGAGGAGTACACATTAGAGCATTGGAGCATCCCTCTTCAAGCATACATAGATGAGGCTTGTCACATTGATGGGTTACCTCTACGTACTGGGGAGAGAAAGAGGCATAGTTACCTATACAAACCTTATGTGTTAACTAGGCCAATGAGTTGAGGTGACATGAGTTGCACAGGGCACAACCACGGGGGATTCACTCAATGAACCTCTGACATATCACGTGTGTTCATGGCATATTAAACAATACCCTTAATTTGACTACATATTGGAAAATCCCTCTAAAAATCACATTATTTAAACCCCTACCAATATAAACCCAATATAGCTTCCCAATTTAAAAAAATCCCTACTTTCACTAGATATTGTAGGTATCCATTTTTTCATTAACATTTTTTACACCCTTTATATTTTTTCATTAACTTTGAGCTCCATTTTTTATATTTTCCAATATAAAAACCCTTTATCCTTATATATGCCCCAATATATTATGTCATTTTTTCCTCAATCTATACCCCCCAATATGAACCCACGTGGTATGATATTGATCCCCCAGTGAAGCCCCCGTGGGCGCAACATTCACATGTTGGGGTTGTTGCATATACAGGTACACATGCATTCGATCCTTCCCTCAGGGTTGGATAGCAAAATATTCTGAGTTGGTACCTGGTGGAGTGGGATAGACTGTGGAGATTATCGTAATCCAAAGTGAAGCTTAGCAAGACCTTTCATACATTGGGGATGTTGGATGTCCAAGTTGGCATTGGGATCCAGGTGGGGCTTCCTATCATATAATAGAGATGTAGGATGTCTACAACATTGGTGGTATAGTTGCCTCAACAATTGTTTGCACACATTATCTATGGGAGTTCCATTTAACACTAATGGCTAGTCAGTTTGAGATCAAAATCCATGGGTTGTTTAGGCATGTTGGTTGTGCATGGGGTCACAAGATGATTAAGATACTATGGTAGGAGCTTGTCGGAGGAGGCGACATGGGTAGGCCACCAGACAAGGCATTGTATGGAGATGATGTTCTCCCATTTATCTATTGGATGTAGGAGCCATCAAGGATTGACATAGTCATGATATCCCCTCTAGCAAGTGTGGAGTTAGGCCGCTCAGGTCTACTAGGACAAATGAGGAGATATGGCGTGTATCATTTTGGGTTCACTAGTAGAGTAGGGAACACTTGGACACATGCATGATACCATATGATACATGATGGTACGAAAGGAGGCAGTGGTACCCAGGGGTGCATAGAGGTATGCTGCAAAGTCCAGTTTTATATAGAGGGATGCAACCTAATGCGTACATACCCGATTTTAGACCCTAACATCTAGTGGTGTATAAAGGGTATGTGACAATGAGTAGTACCCTGTAGAAGAGCATGGAGGTGTATGGTTGTGTGTCGTGGTGCATGGGTTTTCATTGTGGATTAGGAGGAAAGGCTCACACTGCATTGGGTTTGTGGATGGATTAATAGATGCATTGGTACATATGGGGCACCAAAGGATATATGGTGACACACCCGTGGGTGGTGGCATTTGGTGGTATAAAGTGGTATGTCGCAAGGCACAGTGATGCGCAGGAGTGTACAGGGACACACAGTTATGTGAATGGTGTGTGGTGTTGTGCAACAAGATTTTGGAGCATTGCCTCTAAGGGGAACTCCTGACAAGGACGTTAGGCATACCATCAGGTTTGATTTACCTAGAGGTGATGAGCAGATGGACGAGCATCTAGGGACATCATCTTTAGTGGAGACAGGTCTTTGATTGAGTCATCAACAGATCTGAGGTAGAGAGAGGCACATCCATATGATTACCTTTGAGTAGTTGTTGACGGTGATGGACCTTCCAACATTCAGGGTATCTTCCCGATATGAAGTCACAACTAGACCTCACACCGTTTGGTGTAGGAGTCCCATCCAGTGTGATGTCCCAATTGCAATTATCTTAAAGATATGCCTTAGCTCTTACTTGTGAGCACATGAGAGTGGTAAACTTAGTCTTTAAACAACGAGGTTCGTGTGCCTGGTGAGTGCTTAGTGTAACTTGTGTCTAAGTTCTTTCACTACAGAGGGAGAGGGTGAGAGTGTCTCAAGTCGAAAGGGAATAGTCCTAACTCTGTTAGAGACACACAACAAAAAAGAACATGTGTAACTTCTGGCGGAGTAGTCCACATTGATGCGGTAGTCACAAACATAAAGTGAACATATAACATGTACAACACCTAGCAAAATAGTCCACACGAGTGCGATGGTCGTTATAACAAGTTTAGAAGAATGAATCTGTCGAGTGTCCAACGGAATAGTCCACATGGGTGAGACAACATTAACAATTAATACAACACATTTCCAACAACATATGCACTAAAACAACTGAAATAGTTCAACTATCTTAGTATAGGTTAAAGCAACATGCATTACAAGCATCCAAAGAATAATCTTACAAATGAATACAATACATGTGCGAAAATGTGTTGGTCTGTTAATAGGCTTGCGAATTAAGTGAAAGTTCCAAGACACATCTGTAATTTTTCCTAGGAAGGAAGTGCGGGTAGCAGGAGTCACTAGCAGTGAAAACTGTGCAGATTACTAGAGGAGGTTGGGAGCGGGATGCGGGAGGTTGCTAGCTAAAACTGTGCAGATCTGGGAGGAAGTCATGCAGGATATGTCTGTGCAGTTTTTGGGCTGAGTGGGGTGTCAAGCAGCAGATGGATTGTCCAAGAAATCTGGGCAATTTAAGGAAGAAAGCAAGATGACAGGGGGATTGACTGATAAAACTGTGCAATTTCCCGAGACAGTGCAGTGAAAGGTAGTAGGTGTTTGTCCCTCATGTATGTGCAATTTCTTCAGCTAGTGGAGGTAGACATTCTGAAATATTCAACACAATTTTTGGGAGGAGTGAAGCCCGGGGTGACTGCCTAGTCAAATTCTCTGGTTAATCAACGAGAAGCTTGATGGATAGGCTTACGAGAAGAAAGATCGAGACAACTTCTTGGGAAACTTCTGCACTATTCTAGGTGAAATTCATCCATGTTGATTCTAGGATTGTGTAGTGCAGACTGCCTGGAGGTAGCCTCAAGCTCTGCACAATTCTGAGCAACAGTTTTTGGTCACTAACGGCTAAGACTGCGTAGTGCAACTCAATGGAGGTTTGACTGATGGAGTGTGGTCCGGTTGATAAATCTTCAGAAAACTGGTTAAGTGTGTGAGCGAGTGAACTCATGTATGCATGACCTTGTGAACACACACTCAACATGACTCGACGATAAGACACATCAAACCAACTAGACAACATGTGCTCGGTGAGACTGACTAATGGGTGCGAGAAACAAGTGTGATACTTGAGATAGATCATTGAATGATTATGATGACACTTGCATGAAATTGCATACAACTTCATGTGTGAGTGAAACATATGATTACATAGTGAAAACAACTTGTACACATGAAGACAAACCTTTAACATTGCCAGGACAATATCACAAACATGACATTGCAACCAACATGCTAAAAGACGACCAATGAATAGTCAAGCAAAGAGTGTGCAAAGAATCGCCGCGAGCTCATGGGATGAGCCCGAGTGCTCGTAAAAATAAAGGAAAAAACCAAGGAAGGCTCTAAAATTGGACGCAGGCCAAAATTTTGGAGGGTGTTGTCGCTGCTACAACACTTGGAGACACACTAGTTGAATATCAACTTCTCTATTTTGGTTCATTAACAACAGAGGGCCTTGTTCTATGAGGGAGTATTGAATTGCTGTGTGGGTTACTTCGGTTTCCCCACTTACCCTATGGACAAACATGGTTCACCTTTTTCCAACTCAATCAAACACAACAACAAGTTTAAGCTTGATCATAGTGTTTAAAAATTGGGAAGTGTAGTTTGGCTCATGAGTTTAAAATTTTTAGAGTATAAGTTTTCATCTTTGGTGTTGCTCCACTCCCACTAGGCCTAGGCAGTACCCTGATGGAGTCATGCAGGAGCACATGCATTGCTCCACTGTTAGTGAGCCTGGTCAGTACCTCGGTGGAGTTGTATGCTTCACCTCTTTGTGCAGGAAACCTTTCTCTTCTTTCGCCTTTGTATTTTTTGAAAAGAGGATTGTGCATAGGCACTTATTTATTTTTGGGGCGGAAGAAGGATCCCGACTTATTGAGAGAAGAAGAGGTTTTTCTTTCAGAGAAGCATGTAATACCTCTGATTTAGGTTTGCTCATTTAGATTTTCCCCTTCTTCGTTTCTACTAATTGGATGAGCTTGAACAGATAGAGCAGAAGGCTAAGTAGAGGCTTGGAGTTTTCCAGTGTGGACACAGGTTCATGGTTGGACTAGAGCTTCCCTTATAGATGACTCATATTTTTGTGAAGACTTCATCGACCGATGGTTATAACCAAGCATAGAGAAGACAGACACAAGACTAGCCAAGTGTTGTAGTGTCACAAGACTCTTTGGATCTCAACAACATAATCATTCAAAATCCATAACTCAGTAGAGGGCAACGCTTATTCGAAAAACCAAAAATAGTGTGATATTAAGCAAACAAAACAAAGAAAAGCAAAAAATGCAAAGCAAAGTGAAAATACAACAAGCAATAAATAGAATATGTACATGGGGTGGGGCGTGGCCCCTGCTTATTGAAAGTAGTGCTTTAATCCTTGGCCATTGACAGTAAGGTTATCAATCCTCCCATCAAGTGATTGCAGACAGTACGTGTGTGGGCCAATATTTTCCTAGACAATGTCAATCTATCAGGTTCCTCTACTAGAACCTAGATGTATCTCAAAAAACCATCGAGCAAAGAAAACATTCCTGCTCTAAATATTGTCTATAATATATGTTCCATTGACAGTGTTGTCACTCCTCCAGATCTCCAAGGCTGAGAAGGAGTCCAGCTGAGGTAACCACAAACCAACCTTTTGACTTGGTAGGTAGCCCTACCAAGCTAGAGAGGGCTCTCTCTAAAGGATCATAGCCAGGAGGGTTGATTAGATTAGGGTTTTAGGCTAGATATAGTAGCCCAAGGTTTGTATGATTTGATTTGGTTGGGGTAGTCACTAGATGAGTGAATTAGGTTAGAGAGTGAACTAGGTCAGGGCAAAAGAGAATCAGAATTATAAACATCTGACGGGGCAAGGTAGGCAAGTTACTTTAACACTTGGTAGTATAGTGATGAGATGGTTTAGACTAGTGAGGTGCTAAAAAGAGCATTAAGATCATGAATTATTTTTAAACTGAAGAAATTAAACAAATTATGATGATTTTCCCAAAACAAAGCATAGGAGATGTATTATGCCTATCACACCTTGAAAATCAAATGTATTTAGAAGTGAAATGGATCATGGAAGGTAAAAAACATTCACACACATGTAACTGAAGAAGAAACAATATCAAAATACCATGCCACAATAATCCCACCAAAATAGCTGCAACTCATCCAATATACTCCACGCCAAAGTATGAAACACTAATACAATATCCAATGGAGTCTAACCTGTAGAATGAATGAAAGATTACATGATATAGGCCTAAAAAAAACTCCTCCTAGCCTTAGGGGTTGAGTCCATGATAGGAGGAGTAGTTCCACCAAAAACTAAACTGATAGCTAGAGTGTACGGTGGTCAAAGTGACTCATCCCTCACTTTTTCGAAACTGATTCATTACATCACCAAAAGAGTTTTCACCTAATGTATTTACCCTAAGTAATAGTAAAAACACCATTATTACATTTACATCCATCAATTACATGGGTAAAAATATGATTTTTCAAGGTGAAATTGTCAAAAAAAAGAAAATTTACAAAACTGAGAAACTTAGAAAATTTGTGTCAAAAGTGCAACGAAACTGTCCTAAGTGTAGTGCCAACTTCAACTCCACTTTTGAGGGGGTTCCCGGTGTCCAAATTGAGCGTAGGATAGCTCATTGGAAATCTTGTCATGTCTAGTTTACATATCTACCATTAGTTTCCAAAATGGTCAAGTTTTGACCCTTCAAAAGTTTATTCTCCCAAGATTGGTCAAAAGTGCAATGCCAACCTTGAAAACAGGTCAGAAACATGATTTTTGGGTGTATTTTGACCTTTTGACTGCCCAATTGACCCAAAAAAAACTTAGCAAAGTGGTTTTGCTGACTGTATTTTTCCTTATGAATCCAATGGTGGTGGCCATTTTGAATTTTCAGGTCCCTAGGCATTGCGCTTTTAGCAGTGTGATTGGTGCACAAATTGCCAAAAATGCACGGAACTTCAAAATTTCCCAAAATTTCTCAAAATTTTCCAAAATTGCTCAAAATTTTCCAAAATTTGGCCTGAGGAATGTTGATGATGTGTGTCAAGCCATGAGTGATGCCTAAGTAAGGATGTCAAATTTATCTTCTTCCCTTTGCTTGGTTAGGTTTCAATTTTCTCTTTTGTAGCTTTGAGTTTTGCCCTGGAAATCCTTTCTCTGTAGGCATAGTGTTTTTCCATCTTCTTCTAAATTTCATTATCCCTTTTGGCCTTCTCTAGCGGATTTTCAATATGGTTTTTTAACCTCTCGAGTTAATTCTCCCAGTTCCCATTGATCATTTTGGCAAACTATTCATTTAGGGTGAGCTGATTAGCTAGTTCAGCCTCTTTCTGTTTTCCTAGCTCCAATGCTCTTTTTAGATCTCTAGTCCTTGGCCTTCTTCTTGGCACTTGTTCCTCCAACTATTCTCCATATGCTTCATCAAGTGAATCCTTAGCCTTTACAACCTCCCTCTTTGCCTTGATGAGCTGAATCTCCATGAGCTCTTGTTTGGTCTCAAACTACTTGTTTTCCTGCTCATAGTATGAAATGATGTATTTTTCCCTCTGCAAGTTGACCTGGAGCTCCCCTATGAGTGAATCCTTTTCTTTGATGACGATGCTTGTGCTTTCACTGTCATCATTCTCACTTAGGTAAACTAAGTCAAAGTCCTTCTCTGTCTCATGGAGGTCCTCCTGCTGCTGGATCTCTGCCTCTATTATCTTCTCCTTGCCCTTCTATACATTTTTACTAATTAAGAAGGCAAGGCCCCTCCCATAATCTATGGGGAAAACACTTGCCTGTGGCCTCTCTGATAAGTATGTGCCAATGTGCTCACATTTGTCGTCTTAGGTATGATGACCTCAACTCTGCTCGGTGACCTTACAAGATCATGAAATGGTGATGATGGTAGTGATAATGAGCGTGGTTGATCAGATGGAGGAATAGAAGTAGTGGGATGAGATGAAGGGGGTATGGCTTTAGCATGATTATCAGTGGGATGAGATGAAGAAGGCATACTTTCAACATGTGGAGCTGGTGGAGCAGTGAAAATGTCATTGGCAATGAAATTGTCCCATGAAATATGCAATTGATCAAGGTGATGAAGGAAAATAATCTTGATCAATGAGTGATGGAAAAGGCTATTCATCTACTGGTCATAATCTCTTTTTTTCATAATGGAGGCCATTTTATCTATGCTTCTGAACAGATAGTATGGGATATTGAAAAATTTGACCCTTGTGAAGTGCATAAGTAGTATGATATGGTAGGTATAGAGCTTAGAGAACCTACATTCACAAGAGAAGTACTTCATGATGATTTTCATCATGTGGGCATACCTATTAAGAAGGTAGGTGAAAGGGAACACCCTCCTCCTTTCATTCCTGTATAGTGGTTTGATAAATGGTTCATAATACTGATCCTCCAAATCCTTTGATTTAAACCACCTCTCACCCATGTTTGGAATCCTTGTGGCAACAACAATGATAGAAGTAGACAAAGGGAAGGTCACTCCTACTAGGGTTACTTGATTGTCTTTAAGGTGTGATGCAGAGAGTCTGGTCAAAATTGGGTGATGCTGAACTCTTTCAATCAGTTTGCAAAAGTCAAGGCAACCCACATACTGAAAACATGAGGTTGCCATTAGTGAAGCCATAAGTTCATTTATGATAATGGGCTCCAGCCTTAGGATTATGCCTACTTTGTGTGGCCTCCAATGTTCTCTATCTCCTTCTTCTTGTGTGTCCTCTTTTTCCATATAATCTCTGTCTTCCTCCATAGTGTTTGTTGAAGAGACCCTAGTGATAAGGTAGGTGAGAATGGGAAGTCGGAATAGGTCTAGGGAATGGGGATATGACTACAAAAATTTGGGGAGATGAGGTGGTGGGTTATGGAACTGTGGGAGGTGATGGGGGGTGAAAATGTGAAGGGCGTTGGAAATGAAAATTAATTTACAGGTTTATGGTAGAGGATGCTTCGGGATTTTTAGAAACCTAGGTCTTTGGGTTTTGTAGGAAAAGTGTTCAGGGACTAAGGAAAGATAGTGTAAGGGTAGGGATGGTTTAAATAGTGATGTAGGAAGGTGTTGTAGGGTCTAGTGTGTAGTCATTTTTAAGATAGGAATGAATTTAGGGTTTTGTCTCTTGCCTAGGTGTTATCACAAAATCATGTACTAATGGCTGCTAATCAGTTAGACTCTATGTAACTATTTCAGACCAGACTCTTGGCTAAGGATTAGCCTCCCTAACCTGAGAGGGCTCTCTCAAAATAAACTGCTGATTTATCTTTAAACACTAAGAGGGCTAACTCTTGTAATGAGAAC
>APFE031019128.1:46714-64230 GCA_000404065.3 Pinus taeda
TAGCCTTACTTGCTATGGGATTTCCTTTATTGCAGGTGAAGTACTGAGCACAAAAACTGACCATAGAGCCTCCATTTTATTGAAATGATATTCTTTGGTTACATATTTCCTTGAGGTTATTTTTCGTTTGGCAATTTCCAAATTTGCCAAATTCAACTTTCTCTTCAATTCTTCAAAACTACATTCCTCTTGTTGAGGGATGACTGCCTTACCTCTGTCACTTTTATGCAGCTGTGATGATGTTTCCTTAGCCCTAGGGCTAAGTCTTGTTTCAGCTCTCATGATATCTCCCTTTCTTTGTATATTTTCTCTTTTGAAACCACTTTAGATAAATCAACCTAGAAGGAAATGCATTGCTTAATTGAGGAGCTGCCTCGCTTGAATTTGATGAGGATTTCTGATCTCCTTTTCTTTGAAATTTGTTTAGTGATAACACTAGGGACCAATTTTGCTTAGGAATCAAACAATAAGAAGTGTTGTCTGGAAGAGAAAATGAGTGGAAAATAGGGTTACTTACTTGGTAGAGGAGGAAAACCCAGTCTTGTTGAGCTTTGAGAGGATTTGGAGGTGTTTTTGGTGCTTTGGAGTCTTACTGGGCAAAAGCTCAACGCCTAACCCAGAAGCACAACGCCTTCTTTTGAAGCGCAACGCCAAGAAATTTTTCTCCTCTGAACCTACAAAATTGACTTTTTGAGCCAAGGGAGTGTGAGCTCGACCTTTGAGAGTGCAAATGGATTTGCTTTTGATGTCTCGGTGGCTTTTATATTTCATGAAATTGATGTTTTGGGCCTTGGGACCCACTTTCTTCCTTTTGTCATTCAATTTACTCTTGGAAACTATATCTTTACATTTGACCTTATCTTGTACATATTGATCACTTGATATATATTGACATACTTTGACCTTTGACTTTTGGTCCTTTGGAATTTTGGAACTGAGTTGACAACTTAAGAAAAGTCACTTATTACATATAATGACATAAAATTACCTAAATATATATATATAAAATAGGATTACATCTCTGTTTTGGAATAAAATTACAAACTGGAATGAAATTCTTACTTCAAATCAAAATTAGAACTTTAGCAACCATGGTTACATGCTTGTAAATCCTTATTTAACTGAAAAAGGGATATTATTGTGTTCACTCTCATACTTTGCTGGCCTTATGCAGTGAAATGGTGTTTTATTGGACCTTGGAAAATGAAACCTAGTGACCTAATGGGACCTTGAATGACTGTACTCTAGGTGGACTTGATTGACACAAAACGTGATGAAATAAGCCTTTATAGTCAATGTATTCTCAACAAGACACATGAAGGTGGGCCAAAAAATATCGTTTTTTGAGAGGGAAAGGGTTTTAACTTGGGCTACCATCAATGAGTAAATTTTTTCATGAGGACCTAGGTGGAATGATAAAAATTTCAATATGGGACACTAATATGATATTAAAGAGGAGTTTTGATCACTGATGGTAGTATGTAAATACTGACTTTAACATCAGCCTTATTTTCGGATGGCAGCTCCTTGTAGGTGTCAAGAAAACCGTAGAACAAGTGCCTAACCATATGGGCCAATACGGTCAAAAACTTAAATTTAAATGCATGAGTAAATGCTGACAAGTCAAAAAACTCAAACTGACTCAAAACTAACTTTTTAAACTAACGATTGAATACTAAAAATGGCAAAAAGTCAGTGAAGCTCCATGGCCTTCACTTCGGGTTCCGAAATCCAGTGATTCTCTACTTCACACTTGCAGAAAATTAAACTGTATGTACAATGAAACCAAGACAATTCAGAAAATATAGTGCTTAAGGAGCCTATCATTGACCGGTCCTCCTAAGTATGGTTCTCCATTCATCTCATCCAACAAGAAATCATTTTGTCCTCGGAAAGTTGAAATCTGATAAGGACCTTCCCATAGGTTTTCAAATTTACCGTGCTTACCCTTGTCTTCGTTTCTGACATCCCAATGAAGCACCACATCTCCAATTTTTAATTCATGTTCCTTTTTTTTCCAGTCATAGGTTCTCTTTATCCTCTCATCAAGCTTAGAGGTGTTCTGTAATACCTCATCCCGTGTCTGCTCTAAGTGAATCATTTGATTGATCTGACGCTGAATATCATTCTCTTCACTTCCTGCTTCTTGTAACAATTTCATGATCGATACTGCTATTGATGAAGGAAAAATAGTATCTACTCCATACACAATCTGAAAAGGAGAAAGCCCAAGAGATTTCTCACTACTCACCTGATCTGCCCACAATGCATTGATCACCTTTTTGTGCCAATTCTTTTTGTTGGCCTCCAACAATTTCTTGATGATGTTGATTAAGGATTTATTAGAGGACTCCGCCAGAACATTTCCTTCCAGATAGTATTTTGTATAATGTCCCAACTTAATGTTGTATTTGTTACAAAACTTACTCATCTTTTTGGACTTGAATGGTGCCGCGTTGTCTGTGATAATCTTACAAGGACAACCAAAATGGAACAAGATATTAGTTTCTAAAAATTGAATGATAATTGAATTTGTTGCTTGCTTGGTTGGGATCTTTTCGATCCACTTAGTAAAGTAGTCTGTAGTTGTCAATCTGCTCGTGTTGTGCGGTGGATGATGGATTGATCTCACCTATGAAATCTAGGCCCCACTGCTGAAAAGGTGCATTAACTGATATAGGTTGTAGAGGCAAAAGAAGAAGCTTTCTTTTACCTTGGAAAACTTGACACTCGTAAAAACTCATCACTGCCTTATAAATATCTGCAAAAAGTGTAGGCCAATAGTAACCCGCTCTCAGTACTTTGTTGGCCATGGTCTTCCAGTACAAGTGGCCCCCATAATCTCCTTTGTGGAAGTCATTTATTACCTCTTTAGACTCATCTTCAGTCAAATATTTCAAAAACACACCTCCAAGATCTTTCCAATAAAGTGCACTGTCCATTATACAATATTTGGAAGCCTTCAACTTTAATGACCTACTTTTAGCCTTAGACATGCCTGGAGGGGGATGATAGAAACATTTCAGATACCTAAATGTGATCGACTTCTTCTTGATTGTTAGACAATGCTGCTACAAGGTTGATATCTAGAGCGTGAAGGTTTGATTCGGCCATGAGTTTGGCTAAGCCTTAACACTTAATCAACTTGGCAGGCTTGATCTCAAGATCATATTCTAATAATGCTACTATCCATATACCTCTTCTACCTTCCAGGTCATTCTGCATGAGAACTTATTATACGCTCCATTAGGCACATAAGCAAGAGTATGTGAATGTAAAATGTAAACTATGAAATCTTTGATTACCTTTACCAAAGCTAAGGCCTATTTCTCAATGATGATGTACACTGATGTTGCCACTGAAAAATGCTATTGGCAGTTCGGTTTTATCTGATTTTTGAATTAGTAATGTTGCCATGGTATGCTCAGAAGAAAATGAAAATATAAT
This sequence comes from Pinus taeda, assembly GCA_000404065.3. Lineage (NCBI taxonomy): Eukaryota > Viridiplantae > Streptophyta > Pinopsida > Pinales > Pinaceae > Pinus > Pinus taeda. Next base: position 50,162 of record APFE031019128.1, read on the forward strand.
AAAATCATCGGTGTAATCAGCACCGATTAAAACAGGGGCAGTGGTTAAGGCAATCTTTATTGCCTGAAAGGACTTGCGGGCTTCTTTGGACCACTTCACCTCATTATCATTTTTCAACATATTGGTCGTTTCTCTAAGATGTTAAGCCAAATTAGGAATAAATCTGCGTAACAAATTCATCTTACCATTGAATGCTTGGATTTATTTCTTGCTGTGAGGGAATTCAATTTGCTGAATGGCTTCTACTTAGGGTCAATTCGAATGTCGTCCTTCGAAATGATGTGGCTGAGAAGTTTTCCTTCCTCCATAGCAAACAAACTTTTCTTCGGATTGAGAGAGATCCCGAACTTTCTACACTTTTGAAAAATGACTCTTAAATGATGCAAATGTTCATCATTTGAATGTGAAAATACAGTTACATCATCTAATTATAAGACCAAGAAAACATATTTTTCATTTGAAAAGGCTATGTCCATGGCACGTTGAAAAGTGGCCCCTGTATTTTTTAGACCAAATGGCATTTTTGCATATTTGAATGTGCCCCAAGGTGTGGTGAATGTTGTCTTGTCCTGATCACCTTTATGCACTAAAACTTGATTGTAACCGAAGTAGCCATCCAAGAGTGACAGTCGGGAAGCGACGACAAATCTCTGAAGGATATGGTCCATTTTTGGAAGTGGATAATTATCTTTCAGAGATACTTTGTTTAAATTTATGAAGTATGCGTAGAGCCTAATCTCTCTAGTCTTCTTTCTCGTTAGGACTAGATTTTATATCCAATCGGAAAATCTGATAGGAACAATGATGCCCGCCTTGTAAAGTCAGTTAACTTCTTTCTCTATGGATGGCAACAGCCTTGGGTTGATCCTTCTTAGATTTTGTTTGAAGTGATTTTGATTAGGCTTGATTGGGATGCTGTGTTGAATTATTTTCTTGTCATACTCCTTTAAGTCTACATAATCCCAAGTGAAAACATTAGAAAATTTAGAAAATAAATGAATGTATATCTCTTTTACCATAGTCAACAATGTTTTGGATAACTTTATCATTTTTGGTTTGTCCACTATTTTGATGTTCACGTCTTCAACACCCTTCTCTATAGGAACCAATGTAGGCTTCCTTGCTACATCATCCTGATAAAAAAAGTCTTCCAAAGGTACAAGACCTTTCAGAATATTGTTTTCCTTCAGCTGTAATAGATCAACTTAGGTTGGCTCCATGACTTGATCATCCTTGTCATAAAATTCATCCATGGAACAATTTTAAAACTCTCCTTCACTCTGAAGAAAGTTATTCATGAGTTTGTCATCCCAGAATACTTGCCAATATCGCAAGTTGTCAGGAATAAAGGGCCGATGCTTCACTTGAATCTCAAACTTCTTGTTTGAATAAATGGGGATTTTGAAATTGCTTGCAACTGTAGCTAATGAATATGCCATAAGATTTTGACTCCTTGGTACAATTGGAAGTGTATATTCAAGGTACATCCTAAGAATATCTAAAACCACATTTCTATATTGTTTCATTCGCGGATGGTGAGCTTGATATTCACCTTTAACTTGCTTGATCACAAGTTCTGAATCACCATACACCGAAATTTTTCATGCACCTAACCTTTTCAAGATCTTTAAACCTGTGATTAGCACTCCATACTCCACCTCATTGTTAATGCAATCAAAAGCTAACTTGTATGAGCATAATCTAACATTCTGAGGGAGCTCACCTTGCTGATGATGTGGACTTCGAATCCAAATGCCAATACCTACTCCATCTTTCCCAAGAGCACCATCAAAGTCCATGGTCCAAAGGCCATGTTCCTCTTCCAAGGGCTGTACATCTTGTTTCTGTTATGGGTCAATTTTCTGAACTTTCTCTTCTAAATGTTCCGAATTTTATATTTCCTTCTCTGATGGCTAGCCTGAGCCTTTTTTTGCCTTGTCTGATGGCTGTTCTAATGAACTTGGGAGCCTTTCTTTCTCATGATCTGAATTTGTCCTTATACAATTGAAAATCTCTAGTACATCTTTAATTTCCACAAGCTGACTATCTACATCGTTTAGTCCACTATCATTATATAAAATAAATGACTTTAAATCTGTATGTACAACATTTATAGGATGATTTTTGGGCTTCTCCTTGCTAGTTATCATGAATTTCATTTTGGTTTCTCGGTACAACTTCCTCAATTGCCCGAAAACTGGGATGGTGACATAGGAGAAGTCTAAGTGCAGTGTGCCTCTTAGTTTTTCTCCCTAGGATCTTGACAATAACATATCAAACCGTGGTGGTATATTAGCTGCCACCACATCCATTAAAACATTCTTTGCTAGGATTTCGTCCAAGGATACTACCAAATCTTTGATTAGACCAAGACAACAGACCTTACTGGAATCAAAAGAGTACAAGTCATGGTATTATCGAGTTATATCTAGACCCAACCTTTCCATGATGGCCTTGGGCATTAGATTATGGGAGGCTTTGGAGTCAAGCATGGAGTTATGGAGAATAAACTGATGGATTCTTAAACTCAGGTAAAATGGAGGAACATCACTATCTCCTGACTGACCATCTATGGATGGACCAAAAATTAATTCAGGTTGGTCATATTCAATATTAACCATATGAGACATAGGATCAACCTTTAGCATTTTAACTATATCAGACTTGTAATGGCTATTTTTGACAAGTTTAGTAAGAGGGATTGACACTTTCAACTTTGAAATTTCAGTTTCTAAATTGAATGAGTTGGATTTTTCTATCTCTTTTTGGATGGTATCTCTTTTCTCAAGAAGACCTCTTGGTGTCTGATACTTCTTTTGACTGTCAGGGTCTTTGCCTAGATAGCTTGTAGATGCTTTTTTTAATTTGCTTTGGTTTGCTGCTACCAACTCTTTACCTTTGCTTTGATTTCCTTGAGGATTTATTTTTAGTTGAGTATCCTTCTGCTATGATGTTCTTTTTTGAATGGGAGTGATTGGGACATCTCGACTTCTCAAGGAATATTGATTTTGCTGAGAGCTCAGTGCATTCAAGTATCCTCTTTGATAATCATCAGATTGAGTTTCCAATGTATTATCATTTACCAGTATGTAGTCTTCATCCTTAGGATCCTCCATATCCTTGACATACTTCTCATTTTCAGTCAAGAAAATGGGATGGTAATCTTCCCTAAAGAAGTGATTTTCCTTGACAACCAGGTCTGTTTCATCATCAAATTCTCCTTGAGCATAATTTTGCAGTAAGGGTGTCCGAATTGGCTGATGAGATGTTGATGCTTCAGAAGCTTTCTGCTCTCTTTGTTTTATCATGTACTGAGGTTGTTGTTGGTTTCTGAAGTTAGGATTTCTAGCTTGTGGCTCTTGAGGTCTATCTGAATTTATCATCTCATCGACCATTCTCTCCATGGTTTTGATCAATTCATCTAGTTTAAGATTGGTGGAAGAAGAGGGTTCTTCTTTGATGGTTACTCTTTTTTTCCGATTTCTCATGTTTTAACTGAGACTTTTTAATCATCAAGTTTGCTTCCACACTTACTGCATTATTTTGCATTTCTTCGAGAGTTTGTGGATCTCTTTCCCTTAGTTTATAAGCCGTGTCTGGATCAAAAGCATCTGGGTAATGTTGAAGTGCCAAATTAGGTGGAGGTTTCATGTTATCTGGAATAGAATTGTAGATATGATTAAACCTTATAGTGAACTTCTGAACTGTCTTGTTAGGATTCCTTTTCAATGTATTTTATTCCACCAAGGTCTGCAATGGATTCTTCTTTTCACACCATTTGGCTAAGAACAACTCATTTAACATTTGAGGAGTATCAATAGAGTGTGCTGCTAAACCACATAACAAATTTTTCACATCTCCAGAAAAACTTTGGGCCATTAGTCTCATTTTAGCATCATCTTCATCAACCTCCTCTAAGTCAATGAAATCAACCATCTTATCAATATGCTGTTGTGCAGTGACTCCTAGGCTACCATAAAAAAGACGAAGTCTCTAGCCGTAGGTCTGAGGTAAAGCTACCAATGACCAGGTAACACAAAGGGTGCAAACCTAGCCATAACTCTTGGGGAATGGTGAATGGGAACTGCAATGGGTTGTGTTGGTTGAGGTGAAGATGAATGAGGTGATAAGGATGTTTTCGGAAGTGCTATAGAGGGTATGGCAGAAGATAAGCTTTCATGTTGATATTGATATGGGCCTTTTCAGTAGTGATTTGTAATTGATCAGCTAGGCTTTGAAGTTTCTCAAAATTAGACCAAACCTCGTGTTCAAGTTTTGAAGACTGAGAAGCAACAAAAGGTTGGTTAAACAAAGACTTTGAGGAGGAAAGGTATGAATCAAACTTTATGGGATCAAAAACTTCTTCTGTAAGACAAGAATAAGATTTTGAATGAAATAGGAATAGCTCGAATTTAATGTCAAAAGGAATATCCTCAATACTAAGTATTTGATCTGGCAAGGAAGTGGTCCTTTCCAATTTTGTGCTTTCAGTCTCGGGGAAAGGGACTTTAGATTTTCTTAACAATATTTCAGGATTATCAATTGGAGACGAAGGATTTGGGTCAGGGTTTGACTTGGTATATCTTTTCAGAGCCAGTATCTCAATAGGGTCAGAAACTATATGAGGTAAAAGACCTAAGACATTGAGTTGAACAAGGATACCTTCAAAGGAAAGTCTTCAATAGAGAAGTTTTAAATTGATAATGATTGAGAGCTTATCAATGGAATAAAGTCTGATCAAACTTTTGATTTGAAACCTTCTTTGCTTCTTGAACAAGCTCTACAACCTCGGCAGTGTAGTTATGAAATCAACCTTTAGGAAGCTTAGTACCACAATCAAAAGGACCAAACTCTAATGAGAAATAGTCATACACCCAAGGAAGATAAACCTTTTTTTCCCTGACAATGACGCCAATATGTTATCGCTCCTCTGGATCTCCAAGGTTGAGAAGGAGTCCAACTAAGGTAACCACAGACCAACCTTTTGAATTGGTAGCTAGTCATACCAAGGCAGAGATGGCTCTCTCCAAAGGATCACAACCAGGAGGGCTAGATAGATTAGGTTTTAGGCTAGATATAGTAGCTCAGGGTTTGTATGATTTGATTTGGTTGGGGTAGTCACTGGATGAGTGAATGAGGTTAGAGAGTGAACTAGGTCAGGGCAAAAGAGAATCAGAATTACACACATCTAATGGGGAAAGGTAGGGAAGTTACTTATCACCTAGTAGTATAGTGCTTAGATGATTTAGACTAGTGAGGTGCTAAAAAGAGCATGAAGAGCATGAAGATCATGAATTCTTTTTAAACTGAAGAAATTAAACAAATTATGATGATTTTCCCAAAACAAAGCATAGGAGATGTATTCTATTTATCACACCTTGAAAATCAAAAGTATTTAGAAGTGAAAGGGATCATGGAAGATACAAAACATTCACACACATGTAACTGAAGAAGAAACAATATCAAAATACAATGTCGTAGGAAGCCCACCAAAATCGCTGCAACTCATCCAATATATTCTATGCCAAAGTCTGAAACACTAATACAATATCCAATGGAGTCTAACATGTAGAATGACTGAAAGATTACATGATATAGGCCTCAAACAAACCCTTCCTAGCCTCAGGGGTCTAATCCATGAAAGGAGGAGCAGTTCCACCAAAAACTAAACTAATAGCTAGAGTGTAGGGTGGTCAAAGTGACTCATCCCTCACTTTTTGGAAATTGATTCATTACATTAGCAAAAGAGTTTTCACCTAATGTAGTTACCCTAGCTAACAGTAAAAACATCATTATTACATTTACATCCACCAATTACATGGGTAAAAATACGATTTGTTAAGGTGAAACTGTTGAAACAGAGAAAATTTACAAAACTCAGAAACTCGAGTTTTGAGCGCAACGCCACTATCCTAAGCGCATTGCCAACCTCAACTCTACTTTTTAGGGGGTTCTCGGTGTCCAAATTGAGCGCAGTATAGCTCATTAGAAATCCTATCCTGTTTAGTTTCCACATCTACCCTTAGTTTCCAAAATGGTCAAGTTTGGACTCTCCAAAAGTTGATTCTCCCAAGACTGGTCAAAACCGCAGCGCCAACCTCCAAAACATGGCAGAAACATGATTTTTTGGGTGTTTTTTGACCTTTTGACTGCCCAACTGACCTAAAAAAACTTATCAAAGTGGCTTTCCTGATTATATTTGGCCTTTTGAATCCAATGGTGGTGGCCATTTTTCATTTGGAGGTCTTTAGGAAAAGCGCATCGCCTAGGGTGTTGCGCTTTTGTCAGTGTGACTGGTGCACAAATTGCCAAAAATGCACAAAACTTAAAAATTTCCCAAAATTGCTCAAAATTTTTCAAAATTTGGATTGAGGAATGCTGATGATGTGTGTCAAGCCATGAGTGATGCCTCAACAAGGATGTCAAGTTTATATTCTTCCCTTTGATTGGTTAGGGTTTCAATTTTCTCCTTTGCAACTTTGAGTTTTGCCCTGGAAATCCTTTCTCTGTAGGCATAGTGTTTTGCCATCTTCTGCTGAATTTCATTATCCCTTTTGGCCTTGTCTAGGAGCTTTTCAGGATGGTTGTTTACCCTATCAAGCCAATGCTCCCGGTTCTCATTGATCATTTTGGCTAATTGTTCATTTAGGGTGAGTTGATTAGCTAGTTCATCCTCTTTCTATTTTTTTAGCTCCAATGCTATTTTTGTGCCTCTAGTCGTTGGCCTTCTTCTTGGCACATGTTCCTCTAGATATTCACCATATTCTCCATATGCTTCATCAAGTAAATCCTTAGCCGTTTCAGCCTCCGTCTTTTCCTTGATGAGCTGAATCTCCATGAGCTCTTATTTGGTCTCAAACTACTTGTTTTCTTGCTCATAGTATGAAATGGTGTGTTTTTACCTCTGTAAGTTGGCCTAGAGCTCCCCTATGAGTGCATCCTTTTCTTTGATGAAAATGCTTGTGCTTTCACTGTCGTCATGCTCACTTAGGTCAACTAAGTCAAAATCCTTCTCTGTCTCATGGAGGTCCTCCTGTTGCTGCTGGATCTCTGCCTCTGTCATCTTCTCCTTGCCCTTCTATACCTACTTTGCTGATGAAGAAGGCAAGGCCCCTCCCATAATCTATGGGGCAAACACCTACCTGTGGCCTCTCTGATAAGTATGTGACAATGTGCTCACATCTGTCCTCTTAGGTTTGATGACCTCAACTCTACTGGGTGACCCTGCATGATCATGAAATGGTGATCATGTCAGTGATAATGAGGGTGGCTGATCAGATGGAGGAATAGAAGTAGTGGGCTGAGATGAAGGTGGTATAGTTTCAGCATGATGATCAGTGGATGAGATGAAGAAGGCATACTTTCAGCATGTGGAGCTGGTGGAGCAGTGAAAATGTCATTGGCAATGAAATTGTCCCATGGAATATGCAACTGATCAAGGTGATGAAGGACAATGATCTTGATCAATGAGTGATGGAAAAGGTTGTTCATATATTGGTCATAATCTCTTTTTTGCAGAATGGAGTTCATTTTATCTATGCTTCTAAACATATAGTATGGGATATTGAGGAATTTGACCCTTGTGAAGTGCATAAGTAGTCTGATATGGTAGGTATAGAGCCTAGAGAACTTACCTTCACAAGAGAAGTACTTCATGATGATTTTCATCATGGGGGAATACTTATTAAGAAGGTAGGTAAAAGGGAACACCCTCCTCCTTTCATTCCTATACAGTGGTTTGATAAATGGTTCATAATATTGATCCTCCAAATCCTTTGATTTAAACCACCTCTCAGCCATGTTTGGAATCCCTGTGGCAACAACAATGATAGAAGTAGACAAAGTGAAGGTCACTCCTACTAGGGTTACTTGATTGTCTTTGAGGTGTGATGTAAAGAGTCTGGTCAAAGCTGGGTGATGCTGAAATCTTTCAATCAATTTGCAAAAGTCAGGGCAACCCACATTCTGAAAACATGAGGCTGCCATTAGTGAAGCCATAAGTTCATTTATGCTAGTGGGCTCCAACCTTAGGATTCTGCCTCCTATGTGTGGCCTCCTATGTTCTCTGTCTTCTTCTTCTTGTGTGTCTTCTTCTTCCATATAATCTCTTTCTTCCTCCATAGTGTTTGTTCAAGAGACCCTAATGATAAGGTAGGTGAGAATGGGAAGTGGGAATAGGTCTAGGGAATGGGGATACGACTACAAAATTTGGGGAGATGAGGTGGTGGGCTATGGAACTATGGGAGGTGATGGGGGGTGAAAATGTGAAGGGATTTGGAAATGAAAATTAATTTACAGGTTTATGGTAGAGGCTGTCTAGGGATTTTTAGAAACCTGGGTTTTGTAGGAAAAGTGTTTAGGGACTAAGGAAAGATATTGTAAGGGTAGGGATGATTTAAACAGTGATGTAGGAAGGTGTTGTAGGGTTTGGTGTGCAACAATGTTTAAGATAGGAATGAATTTAGGGTTCTGTCCCTTGCCTAGGGACCAATTTTTCTTAGGAATCAAACACTAAGAAGAAGTGTTGTCTGGAAGAGAAAATGAGTGGAAAATAGGGTTACTTACTTGGTAGAGGAGGAAAACCCAATCTTGTTGAGCTTTGAGAGGATTTGGAGGTGTTTTTGGCACTTTGGAGTCTTACTGGGCAAAAGTGCAGTGCCTAACCCAGAAGCGCAACGCCAGTGTTAGAAAACGCAATGCCCAAATTTCTAAGTGTAGCACATGGCTTCTAAGCGCAGCGCCAAGAAAGTTTTCTCCGTTGAACCTGCAAAACCAGCTTTTTGAGCCAAGGGAGTGTGAGCTCGACCTTTGAGGGTGCAAATGTATTTGCTTTTGATGTCTTGGTGGCTTTTATATTTCATGAAATTGATGTTTGGGGCCTTGGGACCCACTTACTTCCTTTTATCATTCAATTTACTCTTGGAAACTATATCTTTACATTTGTCCTTTTCTTGTATATATTGATCACTTTGTATACATTGGCATACTTTGATCTTTGACTTTTAGTCCTTTGGCATTTTGGAACTGAGTTTACAACTTGAGACAAGTCACTTATTACATACAATGACATAAATTATATATATATATCTATCTCTCTCTCTCTCTCTCTCTCTCTCTCTCTCTCTCTCTCTCTCTCTATATATATTATATATATATATATATATATATATATATAATAGGATTACATCTCTGTTTTTGGAATAAAATTACAAACTGGAATGAAATTCTTACTTAAGATCAAAATTATAACTTTAGCAACCATGGTTACATGCTTGTAAATCATTATTTAATTGAAAAAGGGATATTATTTTGTTCACTCTCATACTTTGCTGGCCTTATGCAGTGAAATGGTGTTTTATTGGACCTAATGGGACCTTGAATGACTGGACTCCAGGTGGACTTGACTGACACAAAACATGATGAAATGAGCCTTTATAGTCAATGTATGCTCAACAAGGCACATGAAGGTGGCAAACAAATATCGATTTTTGAGAGGGAATGGGGTTTTAACTTGGGCTACCATCAATGAGTAAATTTTTGCATGAGGACCTTAGTGGAATGATAAAAATTTCAACATGGGACACTAATATGATATGAAAGAGGAGTTTTGATCACTGATGGCAGTATACAAATGCTGACTCTAACAAATGGCATAGGGTAGTTGTTTTTGTCCAAGGTGCGGTTCAAGTTGCATAAGCAGATCTCCCCAAATTTCTTATGTATAGGAGCTAAGTTAGAAACCCATGTAAAATGATGAACTTTGTAAGTGATTCGAGCATGCAACAACTTAGTTAGTTCTTTTTGTATGAGGGGTTCAAGTGATGGATGTACTTTTCTTAGCTTCTGTTGAAATGCCTTGACCCCTTCTTTGATCGGAATCACATGTTGGATTATTTGTGTGTCGTATGTTTTCAAATCATCATATGCCCACGCGAACACATCCTTGTAATGCTTGAACAACTAGACAAAAGCTTGTTGCTCCTGTGGTGTGCAACTCGTACCGAGATTGATGAACTTTGGATCTTGTTCTGTTCCCAAGTTGATCTGTTCGTGCCTCATGGTGGCACTGTGGGTTTTGTTGTTCCTTGGCCCTTGAAATCAGTTTTGCAAGTCATATAGCTTTTTGAGAGATACCACACCCTTGGCAACAAGGTTGCCTTTCTTGTCATCAACTATGGCTTGCAGAGACTGCTTGTGCTCATCTTCGTCAATCACTGCATCCTTAAAGACATCAAGGTTGGCCATGAAGTGCAGTATCTGTTGATCATCACCAAAATCACATAAATTAGTCATGAATCAGGGATAGAAGGCTTATACAAAATTTCAATAGTAAACCTATCCCTAAGAGGTGTCATCCTTGCAGCTGTGTTAGCTAAGGCATCGACAACTGCATTACACATTCTTGGCACAACAATGATATTGAAAGTTTGGAAGTTAGAGATCAGTCGCCGTACCTCTTGTTGATAACTTTTGAGATGAGGTGACAAACAATGTATGGTGTTACGTACCTGCCGTATCGCTATTTCTGAATCACCTACCACTTTGAGCATGACAACATTGAGGTTGAGGGCTTTGTGTAAGCCCAATACGTGTTCTTCACATTTAGAAATGTTTTTCAAGCACTCAAACTCCAAGCAGCTTGAGTTCAAGTGTTTCCTATGCTTTGGGTCTATCAAGACACACTCGGCTCCAAAGCCATCCTATGTCTTCGATTCATCAAAATACATGGTCCACAACTCGTCTGTACATAGACCGCTTGATGCACTAATACTACTACTGCTACTGATACTAATGTTACAATGTACTATAATGTTTCATTTCCATCAGTTGAGCAAGGAAGGAAACCCAACTGCATGTCTGGTGGGGTTGGAGCTGGTTGTGCGAGATAACATCGCAACTCTGTTTCCAAGAGGCAGTTTCCAAACATGAGTTCCATGAAAGCCAACGGTTCGTTTTGCCCATTGATGGGAGTGACATTATGTTTCATTGATCCGAATTGGATCCTTGAAAATTCTTAGAGTTTTATGATTGTTTCAAATTATGACAGACTTCAAAATTTTGTAAAACAATGAGCAATCAGGAAGGACATCTGGATAGTGGCAGTTTGTAGCCAGCATAGAATGACGAGGACCTCGGCCAAAGTGCGCTGACCGAGGCCCATGGAGACTACGCAGTGGCACAACCTAGTAATTGGGAAATCCAGATCAGAAAACGGAGGCTGTTTCTGATGAGCGATTCGCACATCACTGGGAAAAAACACTCGAGAAGGAAAAGCCTAGAGTGCACGGTCACAAGGAAAACTCGAAAACCGTGGGAAAAGTGTTGAAACGATAGGCGGGTCCCACGCTCCAAAACCAGCAGAATATCAGAGGCGTTTCGGGTGGTAAGTAGGTTTGGCCGAAGACCCAGCAATTCCATACGTTGAATGACGCGTGTCCAGTGGATGAGAGAGAAAATCGCTCCCATTGCGGGCTAACATTCGAGCAAGTCAACCGCACGATAAGAGCGATAATCGTAGGATTTGGAGGCCCCAGATCTAATGACGGGGATTGCACTTTATGGGAGACCGGATTTGGTGGAAGAATAAGCTGAGGCACATGAAGGTTTGAAGTCCGATTTAACCACTGAGTTGGCGGATGAATCATTTCAAAAGATAACTTAAATAACGGACCATTCGAGGAAGAGCTGGCACTCAATTTTTGAAGGGACAAGTGGCCGCCTCCCTATGGAACGTTACATAGTGGTGATGACGCAGAGGCAGGGAATTCCAAGAAGACAGAGGTAGGTGAACTGAAGGGATGGAAGAGGAAGTGAGCAGTCAAGGGATGGATTAGCTTTAAGCCACGAACAGACAGAGAACAGAGATAGGGAAAAAGGAAGAAGGGGACAGTGAGATAGAATAGAGAGCGAAGCAATAAGCAGAGAATAGAGAGTTGAGCTAACCTGCAGAGCTAAGGCAACATCGAGCAGAGAAAACTAGGCTTGATAGGTTCAAGCAATCCCTGAGAGGATATTTGTTGGGAAATGAGTACCACATTGGACTCATCCCATCAAGACCAATTGAGGTAGAGACTTGGTAAGGGGGAGTCTGTTCACTCTAGTGGCTTGGGGAATCCATGTACCACCCTACTAAGCATCATCTGTTCCAGGAGACTCAAATTGAGCTCCTCATTGTAAAAACTCTGCTTAAAGACACAATAAAGAAGGCCACCATTGAAAGATGGACCAGGAGACGTAGCCCAGGAGGATTGGGTGAACTCCTTATTAATTTGTTGTGTTTTACATTTTCTTTCTGTGTTTCTCTTACTGTTTTCCAAGTGTATGTGTATTTTGCAATCTTATCGATCCGTTGCCTAAGATAACATAGACACACACACCAACACATAAGTCTGTAATACTTTCATTAATTAATTAACTTAGATCACTCACAAGTGATTTTCAGATCAAGTGGTATCAGAGCTTTAGGTTGATTTAGGTTAGACAAGCTTGTGCTAGATTTAGCTGTTGAATGCTAACTAGATCAAAGCTCAAATTAGGAGAAGGAGAGTTGGTCAAAACTAATCTTGAAACTGGAAGAGTCTATCCTCAGAAGATAATGTCAGAGGAAGGTTTTGTGGGGCCAGATCCTCAATTCGTAGATAGTTTCCTAGCCATAAGGTCCATGGTAGAGGAAATGTATAAGGACTTTAGAAAACACAAGGATGAAGATTCATCAGGCTCCAAACAAGATAAAGGAGAAGAAGAGTCTCTCCTTCATGACCACTCCAAAGGCAAAGGGAAAGAAGAAAGCTTTCTCACACCTTCTAATAGCCCTGAACATAAAAAGAAGACATATTTTATTAAAATAGATGTTAAATTTGATTTACCTATATATGATGGAGAGTTGAATGCACAAAAGCTAGACAATTGGATTAGACAAATTGATGTTTATTCCAGAGTGCAGAGTATTGATTCAGACAAGAGCAAGATTCAGTTGGAAAGCCTATATCTTGGAGGAATTACCTTGGTTTAGGAAGGCAGAACCCAGGCTAACATGAAGAGACATGGTAAGACCATTTCTGTCTGGAGTGAATTTGTTTATGCAATCAAAAAGCAGTTCTATCCAATGGCCTACATGCAGCAAGCCATGATGAGTTGGCAAACTCTTCGATAGTTGAAAGGGAAAAGTGTACAAGGTTACACCCAAGAATTTAGGAAGAGAGCTTTGATTCTAGGAATCTCATTAGACTCACCTGAGACTATGTTGAAGTACATTGGTGGTCTACACAGCTACATGAGGCACACTATCCTCATGTTTAATCCCACTAGTATAGATGAGGTATTTGTTCAAGCTACTCATTTAGAAGCTAGAGGAAAGAATGGAAACCTAGAAGTTGGGGGATCATCCCAACCCACTACAAGCAAGAATAAGGAGAAAAGAAAACAGAGATGGAAAGCAAGGAAGGTTAACACTGCACATAAAAGCAAGTCTTCATGCACTCACTGTAAGAAGGATGGGCATGATGATGAGCACTGTTTGGATTCTGCATCCGCAGCTGAGACCTAAGAAGTTCGAGGGCAAGAAGAAGAAGACTTCTGCAACTATTCATAAAGATTTGGGGTCAGACTCAGGAGATGAAACAACCATTGCAGCCACATGTATAAAAGGTAAGAATTCTGAAGCATATACTAGTAATTCTGCATAATCTACTATTGAAGAAGAAAATGAGAGAAAAAGACATGTGCTTTTCCATATTCGAGTTATTTCCAAACACCAAAAGATTGATACTTTGTTTGATAGTCGCTCACAAGTAAATTTAATTTCTGAAGCAATTGTAAAGAAGTTGGGATTACTGACTACACCTCACAAGAAACCATACCCATTATGATGGTTAAATGATAAAGCACAACTACAAGTGACTAGACAATGCAAACTCAGGTTTTATTTGGATCAACATTTCTAATGAGGTTGAGTTAGACATAATTCCTTTGGATATATGTGGAATTGTTTTAGGAAGTCCTTACTTGTATGGCAGAAAAGCTATTTTCTATAGAGCTGAGAACAAGTATCTACTTGTTAAAGATGGAAT
>APFE031019128.1:68551-118337 GCA_000404065.3 Pinus taeda
AAAACTGTTCTTTCAACATGTATGGGTTCATTTTGGATTACCCACTTCCATTGTATCTGATCGAGACACCCGATTTGTGGGAAAGTTTTGGTCAAGTCTGTGGGAACTGATGGACACCAAACTGAAGAAAAGCACATCTTTTCATCCATAAATCCATGGCCAGACCGAAGTAGTCAATAGGACAGTGATCCAGTTGCTCAGAGGTTATTGCAGCAAGCATCCTAAGCTTTGGGATGAACATTTGTGTTATGTGCAGCATGCTTACAACCAAGGCAAACATTCTTCTACACAGAGATCTCCTTTTGAGGCGTGTTTTGGTTTCACACCAAGGTCACCCTTGGATTTTGTCTTTGGTAAGGACACAATAGTTGAGGGACACAGTGATGTGGACAGGGCAACTAGGTCCATTGAACAAATCCAAGAGATCCACCAGGCAGTACAAGAATAGCTGGAAAAGAGCCAGGCCAAATATAAGGCAAGGCATGACAAGCATCGGATGGAGCATAGTTTCCAAGTTGGTGACCAAGTCTGGCTGTATATCAGCAAGGAAAAAATGCAAGGTGAAGGTAAAAAGCTAAAGCCTATCAGGTATGGACCTTTCAAGATACTTGAGAAAATTGGTGAGAATTCTTTTCGCCTTAATCTACCAGCTTACATGCACATCTACTCAGTCGTAAATGCAGATAGCTTGAGATTATTTGAACCTTCACTAATTGAGGATCCTGAAGAGCAGAGTCAATTGCCTTCTATTGATGACCTGTTACCTAAATATCTTAATGAATTGCAGGAAGACACAGTTCTGGATAGGAAGGTGAGAACGACACGTAGGGGAGATGTTGAGTGCCTCAGAGTTAGGCTTCAAATCCGAGCAGCGAAAAATGGATAGGGATTGGACAAGTGAGACAATTGTACCCTCACTTAGTCGATGTTTGAAAACCAACTTTTGGTGGTCCAAAAGCTTTTTCAGTAGGAAGGCCGTGATTCGAATTGGATCCTTGAAAATTCTCATAGTTCTATAACTGTTTCAAATTACGATAGACTTCAAAATTTTGTAAAACAATGAGCTATCAGGAAGGACCTCTTGTTATATCTCCAAATCTCACCATTATGGTTTGTGATGCTACACTCATGGCCTAGGGAAACCCCTCCTTCCAGACCTGATCCAAAATCTAAAAAACAGTGTTTTATTCCCTGTACGCGACATTGCCCTGAGTTAAACGCGTGTATACGCGGGTTCATACATACCTAACTCGCGTATATGTATTAAAACACTTAAAAAAATATAAAACTCCTTATTTTCGGGCGGAGATCGCGGGTTTTACCTGCTGATCACCTGTTAGTGCCCGTGGCCTCAACTGTCCCCAACCAATTCCTAACTAAAAAACTAATTTGGAATTGGTATAAAAAGAAATCAAAGGGAAGGCCTAAAGGAGGAGAGATCATAGAGCAAGGTTATTATACTGAGTTTTTCCCCTGATCAGGTCTGAAGACCCTTGTGCCTTCTGCACTTCCCCCATCTTGTACAGGAAACCCTTGTTTCCTTGTGATTGGATGTTCATTCTTTACCCTTGACATCTTGGAGTGAGTAATGGAAGGTGACCTACTAGTGGCTTGAGGCGGGACGGATCCAGAAGGAGGCTGAGCTTTGAGCCTGCAGAAGCGGATTCAGGTGATATTGCTCTTTTTCCATATTATTTTATTTATCTAATAAAGAAACACGTCTTGTTCCCGAAACGCTTCTTTCTTTGTGTTAATGATATTTATATGTGAAGTTCATACTTGAATAGATGTTTATAAGTTTGTAACTAACTCATCTATCATATAACATAAAGATCATTTTTTATGTAAAATTTTGTCCATATACTGTTGCAGTTCGTGGAATTGTGGTTTTTACAGGACAAAGGAGCGGAAGGGACGTGAAGAAGGGTTTGCACCCTTGAGTAACTACCCAAACGTAGGACCTCAGGTATGCCCCTCTCACCCTAAAAGTAGTTTTTTATAGCATAAACAGTTGTGTGTGTGTGTTTCTGAAGTTAGATAACTTTCAGTCTGCTAAGGTTCCACCCAAGAACCTTAGGGGATAATATCCCGCAACAAATATTTATAATATTTTTCTTTCAGTATTTATGTTTCATGTTTATTGTCTTCTCTATTAAATTAGTTGAACTATTTTGGTTGTTTTAGTACTCATCATATTGATAATGTGTTGTAGTGGTTCTAACGATTGCCACATCTATGTGGAATATTCTGTTGGATGTTAGATGAATTGTTCTTGTTTGTGTGTGTCTTTTCTAGGCTGGTACTAGTACCTCTCTGTTAGAGGCTCACTTCTATCCCCCTCTGCAGTAGAAGAACTTTGATACACATGTAACCGAACATCCACCACGCACACTTTCTTGATTTTTCAAAGGCATGTATGCACTTTCTCTCTAGCTGATAGCTAAAGCCATAGTAAATCTTTAAGTAAATGGAAACCAGAAGATATTCCAAATGGGGCTCCTAAACCAAATGGTGTGAGGTCTAACTGGGATCTCATATCGAGGAGACTCTCTTGAATGTTGGTAGGTCTACTACTCCTGATAGAAAGTAATGTACCAACATTAATGATTCAATTTAATTAATATATATTATGCTTATTCATTATATGGTAAACCAATATAGTTTTGAATTTAAATCAATTTAAGATAAGCATATCACTAAAACCTAAAACAAATCGCACATAAATTATCCCTAAGTAAAACAAATTATAATTGTAGGAAACAGTCTTTGAACTTCTTTGAGCAATACAAGCCAATAGTAAATAATAGAGGAGTAATCAATTACTTAACTATATTTTCTACTAATAAATATTATTCATAACTAAGTAGTTTTATTCAATAGTGTTATCCATTTTTTTTTCGTAATTAAGACTTATTTTGCTAGGGCTTAAGTAAATAAGTGATGTGTATATCTACAATGTGATTAATGTAATTTTTTTTCTATGTGGACTTTGAAGATCAGTGAGCACTATGGTGATAGAATATTTGTACCAGGAAGATCCACCTAAAGGGATCACTTCATGTTGGCTCAACCAGAAAGCCTGATCTTAAGAGTATCAAGAGAATTGAACCCATGATATCTCAATACCAAAGGTGCTTTAATGAAGGGGAATCAACCAATTATCCTAACTCTCAACGCTACAATGTGATTAATGTTATTATGAAGTAATCGAATTACAAAAAATAGTTAATAAATTGACGTAGAATCCTAGATTCAATGGCTATAAATTTGCAGCAATATATTCATCAATGGATTAGAAAAAGGAAATAAGCATTGGATATAATAATCTACTCGTCTTATTCTTTATGGAAAGAGTTACAATATCATGTTATCACTTCATTTCATCACTCCTTTTTATTAGTTTTATAGGTTTCTCAATAGCACTCACTCCTACAATCCAATCGTCAAGGAGAAATAAGGACCTTACCTTTGGAAATCCACTAAAAGCCCATAATATCTATAGACAAAATCCCTAGAAATAAAATAAAATGAAGAGTATATTCTCAAGGGGGATTAAGTTTCCATTAAATGTCTGCAAATTCCCTTTTAAAAAATGTAGTAGGAAATACCATTTGTGTTGTTAAAAGGATGTGTTTTGGTAAATAAATGAGACTATGATAGAGTGATGGAGTAACTATTGAGGGAGACATGTGTTGTAAGGTGATAATATATCATTGGCCATTGAGAGAAGCATATAAAAGTAATATGATGTAGCACCGAACATTTTGTTCACAGGTGGCGTATTTGCCACATGACAGGGTCGCCTATGTTGGCATTATGATGCATGTGTTGTCATTGATGGAAAATCACTCTTATATTCTATCTAGATGAATCCGCAAGAAATATCAAAGGTGACAAAATGATGGAACATATGGATACCAGAGGTGACTAAATGATGGAACACAGAGATATCAGAGGTGACAGAATGATGGAACAAAATAATCGTTAAAGGTTTGATACTGGAAAATTTTGTTAGTGTTTTCCTTGATAGACAACCTATCTGATGAATGGAGTACTTATAAATAGGATGTGACAGAATGCGTGGCAGTTGTGTTACGAATGTGGAAAAATGTAGGGCAGTTCAAAGGAATTAGTTCTGAAATGATATAATGATGACAACTCACATTATAATAGGTCTATTGTGAGGTAATAGAGTAATGGCATAGAAGAATAGGATGATGGGATAAAGGATTACAAATCAAAATCAAGAAATTGAAGAAAAAGAATGTTTTAAGTTGTACTAAGTTGTATACACTCGTTCACCTACTCCAACTAGCGTATACAATTAGGTTCACAAAACAAACAGAGAGTATACATATTCACGCACTTTTAGAAAGGGAAAAATGCATATGGGATGGAAAATAAAGGTTATAGAATACCAAGGGTCCATACCATGGTATTAGCCCACAATATTGAGCAAAATAACGATTACATGATCCCGTCTAAGAATACCACATGTTCTAAATGTTGTTTTGGTCCAAGGTATTGAAAAAGGCTCTAATTATATAAGAAGGTGAAGATCAAAGTGTGAAGGTGTGTAAGTAATGAATACCTTACGAAGAGTTAGATCAGAAGAAAATATGCATGTTATGGGTTTCTGATGCTTTTCTTGATCTAGACAGTATGCACATGAGTGTTTGATAATGGATGAAATCTAATGATGGATCGGGATCAAAAGACCTAAAATGACTTTCCATTATGTGATCTGATAATGGATAGGCTAGGTTTGAGTGCTAACAAATGTTTTGTCATTTAAATTTTATGATATGGGTATATTTGAGGTCTAGAATAGCTACAGAGTTATAAGTTATTATTTGCAGATCTATACATTGGTTGGCCTTAGTGAAGGGCCGTATACACGCTGGTTCAACTCTTCCTATTAGCGTATGTAGAAGAAAAGTTTTTTTCTTAGAGATGAATGATCTATCTGATCAGTGTTGTTGTTTTACTGTTTTTTTTCAATGATGTCTTCTTTGGATCTGAAAATAAATTTGAGTGTGTAAGGAAATTGAATCTAGTTGATTCATTGATTAAGTTAGAAGGGTGATCTTTGATGCTATCTATTTAGAACTTCGTAATCTAGCAGTAGATCTTCATAATGTTTTTTGGAAGTAGAATTTATTGTTCAATGGTTTTATGATTTAGTATCTTTAAGGTATACGTAGGTTGGGTTATAGAAAGTAGCGTATACATACAGGTTGGCTTCATTGAAGTAGCGTATTCATTCCAACATATGATTTTTGAGGTTGCAGTCGGTTCTAGTTTTTAATTTAGTGTTATGGGTGCAGATCTGTGTACTAGATGCAGTGATTTGTCTGTTCCAATTGATTGGTTGAATTTTTTATTAAGTGTTGGTTGACTGAGTTTTCAATGAGTGATTGATTTAGTTTTGGTTGATTCCCAACTTGATGATTGGGTGATTTAGTTATGTTAGAGGTTTCTTTGATTGATTGATTTAGTTGTGGTTGATTCAGAGATTGATGATTGGGTTTCAATTAGATGAGAGATTGATGATTGGGTTTCAGTGATTGATAATGTAGATGTATTTAATGGTTGTATTGCAGTGGTGATTGATTTTGAGCTTCAATGTTACTGATGGGTCCAGTGTGAAAATATGATGAAACGTGGCCTAAATATTGTGTTGTTGTGTAACAGGAGTATCGAGTCTAGAAATTTATTAAACACGGTCACTGGAGGAAGAGTGAAGGTGGTAGCCTTCTATAGGTCGATGCCTACATATGCGTAAACATATCAGGAAGTGCAAGAGCTAGGGGTTTAGAGCTCCATTCCAGTAGCAGCTAGAGAAAGAGTGAAGGTAGTAGCCTTCTGTAGGTTAGTGCCTATGTACTGGTAAACATATTAGCTAGTACAAGAGCTAGGGGTTTGTAGCTCCCTTTCAGTAGAAGCTGGAGAACGAGAGAATCTTATATCCATCTGCAGGTGGGTTCCTGCATACAGGTATGAGTCTGCTCCAAAACAAGATTCTAAATAGATTTTTTTTTTATTAAGTAAAACAGAGACAACAACAGCATGTGGTTTTCTCCCGCATAGGGTTCCCAACTTAAATCTTGGTATTCGTATGTGTTGCTTATGTGTGATGGTTTATTTATTACATTACATGGTTAATGTTTATCTAATGGTTAATAAAGTACTAATTCCCTAACTGAAGACAAACCTATGATGGATTAACTGAATTGTAAGTTCATTGGATATACGCTTATAGTCTTAAGAACAATCACATACACACACGTAGGTTCCATTCAGTAATGTCACGTATAGAAATCTAGAAATGAAAAGTAAAATGATTTTGATTTGTAATATTGATTCACCACCCCCTCTGAGTATTTTTCCCAACAACCCAGTTATTCAAAAACTAACTACTTTGCAATTATCTCCCTTATTTCTATTAATTAAACCATATTCAACTAAATAATAAACCAATATTCTATTATTATTATTAAAATTAATCTTTTAATAAATATGATTTGTTTTTTCCGAATTAATTGTGTGGGTATATTTGTTTTCGGTATCATTGATATAATTGTGGCATTTCCTTATACAAATTAGAAAAGGAAACTCTAAAACTTCTATTATGTGCACATGGATATTAAGGGAAAATGTGTTTTCCACTTATTGTAATTGAGTGCTATTCGATGAGCAAGGATCAATATGTATTTCTTTACGTTTTGGTTTGGAGTTGGCTTGCTGGTATCAAAAGATCTGCACTATCCCAACCTACATGCTTTTGAAGGAGAACACAAGGCACCCTTTCAACCTAGATTTGATATTCTTATGGATAGTAATGGACATAATAAGCAGATATGCAGATATTGCCATTGGAATTAAATGCTATCATCAATTTGTTATTGTAAATCACAATATAATATTTTGTAAGTGTGATTTTTTTGTACATTCAAATTTATTATTATTTCTTAATGTAGGTTTTTTAATTTTTATTTATTATTTTTTTATAAAAAAATTATTTATATTTTTTGTAAGGCTTGGTATAATATATAAATCAAATATTTTTTTTACTCGAAGAACATTAAAATTTGGAAATATAAAAAAAATTGTTGTTTATATATATTTTTATATGTATAAATAATTTCAACACTATGAAATTTTGAGGGAATTTGAATTATGCATATTAAATATTTTAATTTCAGGTTTTTTAAAATTTTTATAAGAATTTCATCAAGATTAACCAGAAGAAATGCTCTGAAATAAAGTCATTCCATATATAAACTAAACTGCATCATTATTTAAAAAATAGATAAAATTTTGAAATAATTACAAATTATGATTATATAAAAAAATATCTATATATTTCATATATATAAAACGGGTAATACACCTTCAAAATTAAAATTATATTATGGTAGACACTACGAGAATCAATTTTTTTGAATATTGTTGAACTGGTATAGAGGATAGGTTTATAGTGTTGTGATTGCTAGAGTAACAAATATGACATAGACATTTGCTGTGGTTGACACTTTTAGTTTTTGGGTCCCAAAAGACCCAGTTTCCTTTCAAGATAGGTTGCGAGCACCTTCAATCTTAACCGCATACAATAGAAAAAGACCTTAAAAAAAGAAAAAGAAAATTATATTATTAATATACACGTTCTTGTACTCAAATTATGTATGTATATGGAGTGGAGGGATTGAGAAATTTGATTTACAATCATTACATTGTGTTGGCATTCGGGTATTCCCCATCCACTCTATAAAACTCTAGTGCTCCAAAATAACTAGTCCGCTTTTCTAAATATATATATGGAATGCAGGGAATGAGAAATTTAATTTACAAACTCCAAATCAAGCATATATGGAGCAGAGGGATTGAGAAATTTGATTTATAAGCATTAGATTGGCTTGGTATTCGGCTATTCCCCATCCACTCCATAAAAATCTAGTGCTCTAAAATAACTAGTCTGCTTTTCTAAAATGAAAATTTCACATAGTTTTTAGGGAAAAAGTACTGCATTTTCCTATGATTTTGTATTATTTGATTGGATTATGATTTTGTATTATTTGATTGGATTCTAAGCACTACATAATGATCTAAGTATCAATTATTAATTAATAAGTGCACTATTTTGTAAAAATATGAGTTGGTTAGTTGGTTTTAGAACAGGGGATTTATATTTATAATTTTGGAATATGAGAGTTTGGATTTTTTTATTATTATTTCTATTTTTTAGTTTTATTGTTTAGATTAATTAAGTTTTACTCTATTGTTACTAATTTAGTTTTTATTAAGAAAATAATAATAATTAAATTAAGTAAATTTTTATTTATAGTTAATTTACTTTTATTATTTTATTTTAATTAAAAAAATGTTTATTTAATAATAACAAATTTTTAGTTAAAATTAATTGTTATATTATAGTTATTAGAAAACATATTTGTTCATTTTTTTTTATTTAATGCCATGATTTGGTTCTTCATTTTGTTTAGAGATGAATCACACTAGATGGTTTCAACTTATAGTTTTTTAATGTTATTTTTACCAAAAGATTTCTCAACATTCATAATATGGATTCTAAATTCAAATAATAACAATGCATATAAACAAGCCTAGATCCATCTTAACCCAGATCTATCAAGCGCCGAGACAGATCCAAACTCGTAAACTGCAAAACTCTTTTTTGAGTGCAAAACTTGAGTAAATGTTTCCACCTCGAGAGATTTGATCCCTCTCGGTGCTTGATAGATCTCGGTTAAGATGGATCTAGGCTGGTTATATATTACTATATAAAATGTATATTCATATCTATGTGTCTCTTTCTTATTATATTTGTCTATATCAGCCCCCAAACATACACAATCTCTCTCCATATCCATCTCCCTCTCTCCCTCCCTCTTCCTCTCTACCTCTCTCTCTCCTCCCCTTCTCTCCTTCTCGTTCTCTTCACCTCCACTCTCCTATCTCTCTCAGTCTCTCTCCATCACTCCCTTATCACTCTCTTTCTCTCTATCTCTACATTTTTCCCTCTATGTCTTTATTTTTGCTCCCCTCTCTATGTCCTTCCAACTCCATCTCTCTCTCTCCTTTTCGCTCTAGAGTCCTATCTCTCTCTTCCTCTCACACCTCCCTCTATCTCTACCCCACGTGTCTCTCTCACTCTCCAACTTGACGAAAATGTTTGCAACCCGAGAGATTTGATTCCTCTGGATGCTTCATAGATCTGGGTTAAAATGGATCTTATTATATATATAGAAAATATATACATATATATATATAAATATATATATATATCTATGTGTAATCTTCTTATCCTCTCTGTATCAACCCACCAAACATACACAATCTCTCTCTGCAACTCTATCACTATCTCCCTCCATCTCCAATTCTATCTCTAACATCCATATTTGTGTATCCGTCTCTCTCTCTCTTACCCTTATCTCCCTATCTCTCTCCCCTCCACTTCTCTCTCTTCCCTCCTCTCCTCTCTTCCTCACTCTATCTCCATCTCTCCCTTGTCACTCCCTCTCTCTCCAGCTCTATCTCTCTATGCATTTTTTATTTCCTCCCTCTCTCCCCCTCCAACTCCATCTCTCTCTCCCTCTCTCCTTCTATCTCTCCCCTCCCCTCTCTTCCTTCCTCTTTCTCCCACCTCCCTCTCTCCATCTCCCCCATCACTCTCTCCCCCTCTTTCTCTCTCTCTCTCTCCACCATCCAACTATATCACTATCTCATTCCTTCTCTCCGCTTCCCCCACTTTCTTCCCTTCACTTTGGTTTCCTTTTTTTTTCCTAGGATCGTTAGTTAACATGGATCTATGTCGGTTCTTACTAACACTATTTGTATTATATAAATTCCACATCATTAAGTATAAAAGTAATCTCATTTATTTTATTTTATTTTTAGTAGTCATGAGGATAGGGGGTTTAGATATATCTGAAAACTAGTTATAACCTTTGCCATTTTAGGTTCAATTAGAAAAATGTTATAAAGCTAAATTAAAATAAAATAATTTTGTTGTGAAATAATTTTTGTTTTATGAACATCTGGTATGGATAAGCCATGGAATTGGCCTATGGTATTGTAACAAATCTTATTTACAAGCTACTAATATCCATGGTAAAGTGGGGATGGATATTCATGACTAAAAATCTTGTCATATTATTACAAAATATTTTGATTGTAAAGTAAGTTATGAGTTTTTGGTATGTCTTATTGTTAAGCCATAGTATTGGCCCATGCTATTGTAACAAATTCTATTCAAAAGTTCATAATATCAATGACAAAGTGGGGTTGATATCCATGATAAAGAATCTTGTCATATTATTAAAATTTATTCTGATTGTGAAAAAAAGTAACGTTTTCTAGGGATGTTGTATTGATAATCCATGGTATTAAAACATGTTATTGTAACAAATCCTATTTATAAATTAATAACATCCATGGTAAAGTGGGGATGAATATCCATGGTTAAGAATATTTTCATATTGCTATAAAATATTTTGATTGTGAAATAATTTAAATTTTTTGGTCATGTGTTATTATAACAAAGCCTAGCCGCTTTCTCATCGTCATTATGTTATGGTGCGCATGGAAATGGGGAAATCACAAAGTCTTCAGAGGCTCAAAGATCCCCTATCAGTCCATCCTGCATAACATTATCGCAATCTTTGACTCAATCCCAAAAACGCTGCCCAAATAGTCTGGGCGTGTCTTATGGTTGTGGCATTTTTTTGTCCTCGGTATATATGATGGATTTGTTGCAACAAGCTTCTATCAACATATGCTTTCTTGTGCTCTATTGCTTTGAATCTGAGACGGGTTTTGGATGTTTTGTTTTGTATTTGGCTCTCTCTGTCCTTTTCTGATAAAACTATGTGTCTTCTGTTTTAGATCCTCTTACGCACATCTGCTCTTCATGTTTCTGTGAAGTGATGGTTTTATTTTGTGGCTTCACAAGATGCTCTTTTTTGTATCCTATCATGGTTTTTTATATTGACTTAATATAATCTATGAAGCCTTTTTCTCTGAAAAACAAAGTCTATTTTTTAGAAGTTAATAATATCCACGTTAAAGTAGGGGTAAATTTGGGGGTCAATATCCATGGTTAAAAATCTAGTCATATTGTTACAAAATATTTTGGTTGTCAAATAAGTTCTCATTTTTGGGCATGTCATATTGATAAGCCATGGTATTGGCCAATGGTATTGTACCAAAGTCTATTCACATGTTAATAAAAAAATCAAAATATTACAAATTGAATTTTATTATTTTATTACTTTAACTTTTTATTATTAATTGAACCATGGTATTGTAACAAAGTCTATTCACGTGTTAATAAAAAAATCAAAATATAACAAATTGGATTTTTTTTTTTTTTTTGTAGGCTGGGGCGGGACTCTCTGATTTACATCTCCATTAAGTGGACTCTCCGATTTACATGTCCATTAAGTACGACTCTCTGATTTACATCTCCATTAAGTGGACTCTCCGATTTACATCTCCATTAAGTACCCCTCAACGGGGGAAGGGTAGCCCAAGATTTGAACCCAAGACTTCCACGGCCATTGCCACTTGACCTACCCCATGTGGAAAGAAATTGAATTTTACTATTTCTATTACTTTAACTTTTTTATATTAGTTGAACCAAAATTTAAATGTTTACACTTATCTCATTACTTTTAACTTTTCTTTTTGTTTTTTAATCAAGCCGAGATTTAGAATAGTTTCCATACTTACATTTGACCTTCACATATACTCTATATTAAATTGTAGAGCGCCTCTTCAAAACTAGACCAAATATGAAAATAAATCCGAACACAAAAAACTAACCACAAAAACACTTTTTAGTAAAACGGAAAAACTAATAATAAATAAAATATAATATAAAAAAAATTCCCTATCTTTCCTTTTTTAAAACAACAAAAATACGAGCTTTTTTGTTTTTGTTCTGTCTTGCTGGTCTCTATTGACTTTTCTAAAACAACAAAATACTAACGTCTTTTAAAAAAATAAGGAAGACAGCATGCATTTATTTTATTAATTTTTTTAACGGATACAATAATTTACATGTTTCTATTCTCTTTTCTAAAACAACAAAATACTAACGTCTTTTAAGAAAATAAGGAAGCGAACATGCATTTATTTTATTAATCTTTTTAATGGATACTACTATCCGAATAACAAATTATAATTTTAAAATTTTACTATAATTTTAAAATTTTAATTAAGTTTAGAATTATTTCAGAAACATGATAGAAATTTTCTGAAAGTTGCATTTATTTAAAATTATCAACCTAATTCACTCACATTATGAGATTCCAAGAAATAAAATCACAAATTATTTGCTATAAAAAGAAAATGATATTTAATTTAAAACATATTCAATCACGTCTATATATAAATCATCGTCAAGTTCGTTTTCCAAGTACGGATATTGAGGAAAGATGTGTTTTCCGCTCAATATAAGGATAGGAAGGATAGGAAGTGTGTGACAAATAGCTTTTGATTAAATTAAATAATATTAACATTTATTTTATTTTAGATTATTTTATATAAAACAGTTTATAAAAAATTCAAAATATATATAAATGATGATTTTTTGTAATAAAAATTATATATATCGTTTAAAATATCTGTAAGAATAATATTTTATATGGAAAAATTATAATTAGATACATTTAATTCTAGATTTAATTAAAATTTTGGTGTTTAAGTAAATATCTAGTTAAAATGGATTTAAGTTAATTAAGTATTAATTTTTAAATAATTTATATTAGAGAATAAACCAAGAAAAAAATAATTATATATATATATATAATATATATATATATATATATATATATCTCAATATCAAACAAATGTTAAACAATAATATGTATTGTGAATCAAATTAAAGTACTTATTGAACCATGAAAATAAATATATATATATATATAAATCAATTATTATAATAAACATCATATAATTTTAAGATCACAATCATCTCAACTATATTCTCTTCTTTGTTAGAGAAAGAGTATTCTGTCCGTGTAGGGATTATGGATTCTGGATTTGAACTTATAATTCTATTCAAAATTCTTAACACAAGTTAGTAACCAACATACTAAAAAAAAATTTATGATCTCTTTTTTTTCTTTTTCTTTTAAAAATATCACAAACATGTGAATTATAATATGTTTTACAACATCTCTAAAAACCTGAATCCATACAGTTAGAGAAATAAATTGTTCAACAAAATTCTCAAAATATTTAACATTATTTTATTATTTCTTAATAATTAAAAATATATATATTTTTATATTAAATGGGAATTTTAAATCCTTATTAAATATTAAAAAAGAAGCAATAAAGTAAAACATAATAATTTACATTACTATTTAAACAATAAAGTAAAATATAATGATTTACGTTACCATTAAAAAAAAGATGCTTCACAATTTAGTAGTGACACACATTCAATCTGCGTCCTAATCAAACGATACAAATAAATTGTTCCACCAAAATATTTATAAAAATAATAACCTATAAAATAATAACCTAATAACATTGACTAATTCGAAACTATGAGGGAAATTTTATTTTATATTGAAATATTTTGAAATTGTAAAATACTAATTTGTAACTACACACATTTAAAAGTAAAGATAATAATTTATAGAAGATTTAAAAGTAAAAATAATAATTTATAGATCTACACTCATTTGTTAGATAAAAATAAGAAAATATTGAGTTTTGATTAAACTCACAAAATATAAATCAGAAATGTACGGAGGATTATGGATTATTAGACAGCATTGTGATTTCCATGGGAAGCCGCTATAAAGATGATAAGGCTTAACATAATATACAAAGATGTGGGAATCATGGATTCAAAAACATAAAAGATGTCATTGTTAGATTTCAATGCTGTCATGTATGACCCCACTAAGACAAGTATCTAACAACAGAAAACGTTTATTGTTCTGCTCTGTGAGCAGATTTAGGTGCAGAGGGAAGATACTCCGCAACAATGCCCATAAATGTGGATAAGAGCTTGTTATAATATTTTAAATATCTTTTCATCAAATGATTCAGACACTCAGGTGCAAGGTATGAAAATTCCACAAAAAATGTTGTAATCCAGGTTGAAGATCTAAAAGTAATTCTGAGTTCAGTTTTGGAATCATCTCTGAAAAAATGTAGATTACCACGTCTCTGTATTATTCAAGATCTTCTGACATTAAGAGAAGACAACATCACACTCCTATTTTCGTTGCAATATTATGAATAGAGAATCAGCCCATTTCCAACAAAAACACAATAATCATTCTTATTCACGATCTCCCCCATAAGAGAAAATCAGCCATACTTATTGTGCATGAAACATTATAAATGAAGGGTGTCCAATGAATATGCTGGTTGTCCACTCCATCAACATGACAGTGGGATTGAATAACCGTAAAAGAAATCCGACATAAACAAGACTCAGATCCAACAACCCACAATAGATTTGCATCTTCAAGAGGAGTGAATGGCTGTTACGGATCTCAACTAATTAAGAAAAACGTAAAAAACACACCTAAATGGAGAGAATGCATACGCCATCCAACGAGTTTAGAGGAAGAAGATGGCTCCTCCAAGCAAAGCTGCTCGAAGGATGGCCATGATATTCTCTAACGTAGCTGTCGCCGCGGCCATGATATTCTCTAACGTAGCTGTCGCCGCGGCTGCGCTTTTCGGTGGTGAAGCGGTACCTGGTCCTGCGGCCAAGGGGCCGGAGGCCGGAATCTTAGCAGTATGAGACAAGGACGGTGCTGAGGCTGAGCTTGCCGTTTTGGCATCTTCCGAAGGGTCAGAGGTTGATGGAGATGTTGCGGGAGATTCAGTCGCTGCGGGCTTGGGACTTGCAGCAATAGGAGCCTTTGCTCGTGAGTGAGATTTTGCCATAGAGGCTGAGCACATCAACGCAAAGGCGAAAGCCAAGATGAGCATTGCATTGAATCGGGCCATCTTGATTGCAAGATGTTGCTTGCCAAGAATAACGGTATAAACAAGGACACAAAATATGCAGATAGGAAGGCACGAGGAGGACTCGTGAGCCGCTAATGCGAAGCATACGTGAAATATATAGGTTGACAGTCAGTGAGGGTCAAGCAAAGTGGGATACGTTTATAGAATGACATTGTAGCACGCTTCGTGGGACCTGAGCTGGATTGTCATCGGCTCCCGAGATCTCATTGGACAGTTTTGCATCCCGGCACGAATTCATATATGTATTTGGACCAGATTTGGTGCGAACTCCATCCGCCCAAGCAATAGACACCGCTGAGCTTTGTTCCATGTAAATCAACATGGAATGTAATTTCATACATTAAATATTTTTTTGTTTCCCAATGTCCTTTGGAAACCTATAAATTCAATGCCCAATCCAGACCCAAACCATGTTGCTCATATTGGTCCTACTACCAACTCATATGTTATTGCCATGTGCAATTTCCGTAATTAACCGGTTAGATATGTGGGCATTTCCCAAAATTAATATTTGCTTTTAGTGTAAGAATCATGGATATAACCGTAATCCATGTTTTGAGTCGTCACTTAACGAAAGCTATGGAGCAAGCTTCAACGATGTTAGTAATGTTTATTGGTAATATTGAGACATATAAAAATGTAAGGATTTATTGTGAATTATTTAATATTATTTTGAAAAAATTATAATATTTAAATTATTTTTGAAAAAATGTTATTAATAAAAAGATTGGAGTCTTGTTATACAGTAAGAGTAATATTGACTAACAAGTTCAAATTTTATCGTGTCTCCATCACATCTTAATATTATGATTAGATATTATGAGCTATCCAATACAATGTGCTGTTATTTTATCAATTCATAAATTCAATAATGGTAGTTTAATATATATATTTTCTCCTTTGAATTATGAATTAATTTATATATTATATATATATATATATATATATATATATATATTAATTAATAGATAAAATGATTTTTTAAGGTATTTTTTCAGATTAATTTAACAAAATTTTAGTAGAATTTTTTAAAAACTAAGGTTTAAGTTATTTAATCTATACAATTTGGGTGTCCCAAGGATGTTTTGCAATATTGAATCTATTTATCAATTCAAAAATGTATTATAAATAACAAAACATCATAATCTTGATTAAAGTTGTATCTCTAGATTAGAGTGAAAAAGACAATTTCATCTTAGATTAGCCCCCGTCTCTATATATATAACTTAATAGGCATTCCTTTAATTGTTATATTTTTCTTTTGAAAATGAAAACTACATTTTTTATACCATTAAGTCTTTTTTATACCATTAAGTGTTTATTATGGTTATAACATATATTAACCAGAGGGGGTAGAGTATGTATGCCTTCGTAGTCTTAGCAGTCAAATCGCTACGCAGAAGTGGGTCCATTGTCCCACAAACAAGGGGGTCTCGTACACCAATTTGGTGTTTGGCTTGGCTGTGACCTTAAAAATCGATATTATTATTATTATTATTATTACAAAATGGTTGTAGATTCAAATGATCTTTATCTCAGTAATTAAAACTAACCTAGATCTATCTTAATTCTAGATCTAGCAAACTATCTCAGTGATTAAACCTAACCTAGATCCATCTTAATTCTAGATCGATTAAGCGTCAAAATGTATCAAATCTCTTTTGACTTTAAAAATATATATTTTATTTTATTGTTTTAATTTAATTTAATTCAGTTTTTATTTTTATTTTTGTGTAATTTGACCAAATCAAAATATGTAATCTCTTTCATACTGCATTAGAATACTTGCAAATATGTAATCTCTTTCATACTAAGTTAGAATATGTGCAAGAACTCCATCTTCCATATTTATATTTTTTATATTTTCTATATACTAGTTATTCAACCTAACTTACATATTTATTTGAAAAAAATAGCCATACACATAAGAATCTCATCCCAACATCGAATCAAAATAAGAACCCAAAACCCTTAATAGTATAAGCATTTCTTCCTTACAAATAACCTCTTAAGAATTAATGCAAGAGCTTCTCATAAACATCACCATTACAACGAAACTCTTTAAATAATGAACTCAATTCCAAATTCTCAACTATTTAGTGAGAAACATATCCTTAGAGCTTTTAAACCATAAAACTAAAATTTAACATGAAATTTGAACGTCATGAGTGAGGGTGAAAAATAATCTTCTGATGGATATGTTCAGGCTTTTATGGTAGGCTTTAAGGAGGTTAAATTTTGATTTTAGTAATGTTTAAAGGTTCAATTAAATATTCTAGTTGAAAATTTAGTAAAAGGAAAGCATGGAGGACAATATTATGTAGATCTATAGAGAGCGTATAATTTTAAGGTTATGGGATATTAGGTTTGAAGATAACATGGCAAGAGTTAGTGGTTTGTTTGGTTAAGAGCTTGTTTTTTTGCATAGAAAGAAAGAGGTTAACGCCCAAAGGCTTAGAGGCATCTAGAAGGAGTGAAATCATGTCCCATTAAGAGCCATCAATTGGTAATTTGAGGTAGTGTGGTTTTAACAATAGTGATGAGTCAACCCTCTTTGTTAGATAATAGCTATTTATTGTTATCCCCACTACTGGCTTGACAACTAGGTTATTATAAGTTTGCCCACTATTTAAAACAATATATAAGAATTGACCCAATTTTTAAATGAAGATTTTACAATGCCCAATATCTATTAAGTTATTGTAAATGGTATTTAAGTTATGCTTTTTTTATTTCTTTGAAAATATTTATGGTAAGTGTTATTGAGTTAGCATAATCTTGGCATTGGTAGAATTCGTTAAAATCCTTGGTTATTATGTGAAAGTAATGGAGGTAATAATGCATGTTATGCAATATATCAAGTTTTTGTCTATGAACGGGAATATTTCAAGTTTTAGAAAGTGTCTCAAGGGGAGAGACGAAGCGCGAACATGGTAACAGTACCCAGTTAGGGTTTCTGCAGACCTGCGGCGGCAGGTACCCTGCTCAGCGACGATCAGACCTGACAGCGGCAGAGTAAAAGTTAAGGAACGGACTGAGAACGAGGATCCAATGGATCCCCCACAGGGGGATGGAACATCGAATCCGCCCGAAGGAGGAAACCAACAAGGACCTGAGTTTAATACCAATGACGTCTTAGCAAATAATGGCAAATCCGTAGAGGAAACGCAGAGCACGAAGGATAATCAAGCTCCACAAGAAAATCCAAAGGTTAGTTCATCTACTTGCAAACCTATTGGTGCTCACAGGCCAGAAGTAGAACTACCTAGCCACTGTATCAATGCAAGAATACAATATATGAGAGATCATGCTCTCATAGGTAAATTTATGGGATTCTGGCCAACAGAAAAGGCACTGAGAAGTTGGATAAACAACAAATGGAGACCAAAAGGAGAAATAACCCTACTTCTAGGGCCAAAAGGGTTCTTTACAACTATTTTTAACTGCCTGGAAGATAGAAATAGAGTATTTGACGGAGGGCCCTATTTCTACAACTCTGCAGGGCTATTTCTCAGAGAATGGATGGCACGTTTCAACCCAGATAAGGAAGATCTAAGCTATGCACCAGTATGGATTCGACTATACTCGCTACCATGGGAATACTGGGAGGAGGACTCATTAAAAGCCCTTGGATCGGCGCAGGGAGATTTCGTTAAAGTTGCAGAAGAAACAAAGACTGTGAGATACACTACTTATGCCTCTTATGCCAGGATCTGTGTATACATGGATCTGAAGCAGCCCTTGCCAGACACGGTGCGCGTCTTTCATGAAGATCAAGACTGGATCCACGTTATAGATTATGAGCATGTTCCCTTTCGCTGCAGGAAATGTCATGCCCTGGGAGACCTCTTCAGAGATTTCCCTTTAAATAACAAGCCTGAATCTCAAAATAATCAAGAGCCACAATCCCAGGATGGATTCACCAAGGTAACTAACAGAAGACGCGAGAGCAAAAAATCCAATGCAACCCCTAAGACAGCGCCAGCGCCAGAGGATAAATCCCAGCCCTCTACAAGTAACAACTTCGAGATACTATCACACACTGAACCACAGGAAGAACCCAAAATGGAAACAACAAAACCTCACACCACCAAGTCAGGAGAGCAAAAGAAGAATCCGGAAGGCGAAAAGATCAAGTCGGTCACAGAAACATGGAACAATCCGGCAATGGACATAGACAACCCATCTCACAGCAAGGATAAGGGAAAGGAGGCAGAAGGCAGCACTCAAGAACCACATTTCATGGAAGACGACAGTGAACCAATTGATATTGGGGAACTTGACATTCTAGGTCTAGAACAAGCTTGCAAATCAGGTAAATTTGATAAAATCCCTGATACACAAGTAGATAACCTAGTAGAAATTCTAAATAAAGCTCAAAAAAAGTATTCTCTTGGGGTCCAGACAGGCAGTCAATGGGACGGTAAATTTGTCTACATAGATAGCAAAAAGAGGGGAAGCAAAACGGCTCTAGAAAGAACAATTAAGATTGGAGAGGTCTTGGTTGAGTCTGGTAGATACGCTAAACTCACCAAGTATTATAGCACCAACCCCAAAACTTCTCAATGAAGTTGATATCTTGGAACATCAGAGGGCTAAATTGCCCAAGGAAGGGGAAACTTCTAAAAAACTTGATAATGGAAGAAATACCAACCATTCTATTTCTACAGGAGACCAAATGCAACTCGACAATCTTGGAAAAAATTGCAGCTAAATCTTTGCCAGGAGGACAAGTCACAGCTGTAGATGCACAAGGGGCTTCCGGAGGCCTGGATATCCTCTAGGATGCGGGGAAAATACAATTAGACAATATCCATGCAAACAAAAACTTCATTCAGGTAGTCTTTCATCTTTTGGGCACAAACATTCATGGCCACCTCACAAATGTTTACTTCCCACAAGAAACTCAGCAAAAAGCAACAATTCTAGAAACAATATCGCAGCTCAACATTGACAGGACTTACCCTCTTTGGGTGACAGGAGGAGATTTGAATATGATAGCTTCAACAGAGGAAAAACTAGGAGGGCGATGCAGAACCAACAGGGACGGATCTCTACTCAAATATTTTGTTCAAAACAATTGGCTGATCGACATGCCTACAGCTAATGGCCTCTACACTTGGACGAATAGACGAGTAGCTCCACTTCAAACTGCTTCCCGCCTGGACCGATTTCTAATTTCAGACAATGCAATTCACATTGGAGGAGAATTTACAGCTCACATCACTCCATTCTCCGGATCGGATCATTGGCCTATTGAATTGCAATGGAATAGGCCAGGTAATAACATTAAAAGGCCCTTTCGTTTTGAAGCTTTCTGGCTTTCCCATCCAGAGTTCAATGATTTTATAAATACAACATGGCAAAACTGTAATCCAAGTGAAAACACCAAGATGGCAAGATTCCAAAAAAAGCTGAAGCTGCTCAAGGCAGAAATAAAGCGCTGGAACAAAACCAATTTGACAACATTTTCATGGAAAAGGAACAGCTTATTCAAGAAATAAAAAACACGCAACAAAGAATAATTTTGGAGGGACGGTGAGAAGATCTCACACAAAAAGAACAAGAAATGGAAGGAAAACTTCTGGAACGAGATAGACAGGAGGAAGTTCTCTGGCGGCAGAAATCCAAAATCCGATCACTAAAGGAGGGGGAGAAAAATACCAAGTTCTTTCATAAGACCACAGTGCAACGGAGAATGCGAAATCGAATCTCATAGGTCAACAATGCTCAGGGAGTAAAAGTGGAGACATAGGAAGGAATAGAACAAGAATTTCTACACTATTTCAAGGAAATCAGTCAGGAGCCAAATATCAACAGAGCTGAGGCAATAGACAGCATTACAAGACAAATACCGCGGCTCATAACAGAGGAGAAAAAGACTTTGCTTCTCAAGCCGATCAGCCTTCAGGAAGTGGAAATGGCAGTGAACTCTTTAAAAGCGGGTAAAGCTCCTGGTCCCGACGATTTCACGTCAAACTTCTTTCAGCACTTTTGGGAGTTAATTAAATGGGAAGTGTGGCAAGTAGTAGAATAATCCCGCAACATGCGAATGGATGTATCCGGGCCTGAATGCAACATTCATTGCTCTAATACCTAAATCGGAGGAGTCCAACTCGCCTGATAAGTACAAACCCATTACCTTATGCAATATCATCTACAAGATTGTTTCCAAGGTAGTGGCACTACGGCTAAAACCGATGCTCCCATTCATCATTTCACCAGAACAATCCGGCTACGTAGAGGGACGGAAAATAACGGATGGGATAATCCTCACCCATGAGATTATTCACTCCCTCAAACATTCAAAAAAACCAGGTATGCTACTTAAAATTGATCTATCTAAAGCTTTCGATAGCATAAGCTAGGAATACATGCAAAATATTTTAAGTGCTTTTGGTTTTTCCAATGCCTGGATACGATGGATTAGTAATCTCATCTCTTCCACATTCTTTTCAATTCTCATTAACGGGATTCCTACCTCTACCTTTCGCCCCTCTAGAGCAATCAGACAAGGGGATCCCTTGTCGCCTTTTTTGTTTATAATCATGGCAGAGGGATTAGGATGCTGCATTAAAAAGGTTA
Source organism: Pinus taeda (assembly GCA_000404065.3). NCBI lineage: Eukaryota > Viridiplantae > Streptophyta > Pinopsida > Pinales > Pinaceae > Pinus > Pinus taeda. The sequence goes on from APFE031019128.1 coordinate 90,158, forward strand.
TCCTTTCACGAAACCTCAAAGGCATTACTATCCACCAAGCCCCCACCATCTCTCATCAGCAATTTGTAGATGACAACATGATATTTGGGCATTCCTCTGTTCAAGAAGCTCGATCTTTAAATTCTCTGGTTGACAACTTCTCTAAAGCCTCTGGAGCTCTCATCAACAAAGTAAAATCCCAGATATTTTTCTTCAACACCCATCCGACTACTCAACGAGCAATCGCTCATATTTTAGGCTTCTCCATTGCTACCTTGCCTTCCAAATACCTAGGGGCGCCACTCATTGCCTCTGCTCAGAAGCACTCATCATGGACTTCCCTTCTTGAAAAACTGGAGGCCAAACTATTCCTTTGGACTCATCGCTCCTTAAATATGGCCAGCTGGCTGGTGCTCATCAAGGCGGTTCTCCAATCTATTCCGCTATATTTATTTTCCATACTTGCAGTGCCAAAATGGGTTTTAAAAGCTATCAAAAAATTACAGCGAAATTTCCTCTGGGGCAGCACAGGACCTAACCGAAAATGGGCTCTAGTAAAATGGGAGAAGGCTTGTCTCCCAAAACGTGGAGGAGGAATCGGCCTCCGAGACCCAGAACACAGCAACTTGATTATGGGAGCAAAAATATGGTGGAAATGGCTATCATACCCAAGCACACTATAGGCTAAAATATGGACAACGAAATACGCTAACAATTTTCCCCTGGAGGAGCGCATAAGAATGTCGGAAATAAGTAAGGGATCAGCAATATGGAACTCAGCACTATTAAATAGAGATATAATCCAACAACACAGTTTCTGGGAAGTGAAGGACGGCTACACAGCTCGATTCTGGACAGATTCATGGCAGCAATTCCCAAGCCTAACAAATCTCATCCAAGGTATACCTATTCAGGATATCAATCAACAGGAAAAGATCAATCAATTTTGGAATTCTAGCAATGAATCTGAACACCGTGACTGGAAAGAAGCCCGTAATATTTTACCAAATAGCCTGGAGGCAGTCCAACAATCCTTGGCAGAAGAGTTAAAAAAAAGGAAAATTCTCAAGGAGACAGACCATGATAAACTAAGATGGGGATATGAAGAGAAAGGCACATTTACAACTAAGGAGGCTTATCACATCATCCTAAAAGGCCAAATCACTAAAGATAAGCTGTGGGAGAAAATATGGAGCACACCCATATGGCCGAAGATATCCACCTTTCTCTGGCTATTGTCTCACAATTGGATTCTCACCTGGGATAACCTCAGAAAAAGGAAATTCGTTGGACCCTCAATTTTCCTCAACTGTAAAATGGCGGAAGAATCTGCTGTACATCTTATGCAAATATGCCCATTTGGTAGAAGAATATGGGAGAAAGTCACATTTTGTTGCCAGAAGGAAGGCAGAGTGATGGGTGACATTAATAACACTTTACGCAACTGGCCTCAAAAGCCTTTTCAATGTACCATCCTCAACATTCTCTAGCAAATAATTCGAGGTACAGTAATGTGGAACATATGGAAAGAGAGGAACCAGAGAATATTCAAAAATCAGGAAATGGAATTGGAGCAAGTTTGGACAATCATACACAAGAACATTCAAGAAACCCTATCCACTAGAGGCTGGTCCTAGGAGGATTTTCCTTCCAGCAATCAGGAACAAGCCATATGGAATAATTGGCAAATCCAGCTCCAATATCCTAAATCTTCTCAAGGCACTTCTGTCAGAAAGCAAGATACTCCTAACAGCTAGAGACCTCCGCCCACCAACACATACATGCTCAATTTTGATGGGGCTTCCAAAGGAAACCCTGGCACTACAGGATATGGGGGAGTGATCCGAAACAATCAGGGTAACCCACTCAAAGTATTCTATGGATCCATAGGATGGAACACAAATAATGCAACAGAATTGGAAGGTCTATGGAGAGGGCTCAAACTTGCTCAAAATCAGAGATACACACCCCTTATAGTAGAAGGAGACTCTCAAATTATTATAAACATGGCCTCAAAGATTTAGCAAGGCTCAGAGGCTCAGAAGGTTAGCAGAAGTTGGAGAATGGTAACCAGGCTTGAGCTTCTTCAACAATGGCTAAGGGACAACAAGGCCATATCCTTCAAGCATATCAGGCGAGAAGGAAACAAATTAGCAGATTTTGTGGCCAATCTAGGAGCAGATCGGGGAAAAGAGAACTTCGAAGGATCTCTACAGGGCATTGTCTCGGAGACAGAATGGTCCACTTTCCAGGAGATCCTTAAGAATGATATGCAGACGAGGGAAGAGGCACACCCGGATGCGGGTTCTAGCATGAAGTAAAGAGCGCCATGTGCCAGACACGCGGAGAGGACAGTGAGCCGGCGCACAGGCGGTTTGGTATGAGGTTTTACAATGCGATATTGAATGGCATTCAATGTCATTTACTCAGGCTTCTCTCCCAAGGAAACACAAAGGGAATTAATAGCATGAAACCCAGAATGTTCGCGGCGATCTGTTTGTCTGAGCAGGAGGGGAATTGGGGCTCAAACGTGGAAGGAAATGACGGACTGGTAAGGAAGGAGGGAGGAGTTGGAGATAGCAAGCCTTCCCTAAAAGTCAAGTTATGTGCAGGGTGGAAGCCCGGCTCACGGCATTCTTGGGAGGTTGCGGTCTACAATAACCAACTGTCTGGTTTTTTACTGAAGCTGCAACGAGGAAGCGAGATCTCTTCAGTGAAAGACTTCGAATTACACATTTCCGAGGTGAAAAAGGAAGAAATTGTGGTTCTGTGTAATCTTCCGACGGCAATAGAGCACGACACACCTCCTATGGCTCCTCGTCAGTGCGCTTCTTCTCGCCGTGGTCGAAATTATGGGCAGAGGGGAAGCTCTGGAAGCAGGGGCATTCAAAGCCCACGACGTATTTCTCCCCTTGCTTGTGCTTCGCCCACTTCAATTAGGTCAGAAGACTCTGGATACGCCATAAGCAACACTTTGCAGTTGGCGAAATTCAAATTCAGACGCCGGACCAACAAGCCCATCGTCTCAGTGCTTGTTACAGTCATTTTTTCTGAAGAAGGGGAGGAGGAATACAGCGGTAAGGAGGAAACAGAGGAACAGACGCCTAGCTCAGACAACTCTTCACGGAGGAGGGGAATGGAAGATAGCTCTTACATTCCCTCCTCTCAGAGCAGGCTTGAAGAGGACAACACCTGTGTACATTCTGACGAGCAGGAAGAGGTCTTAAAGGAAATTGGAAGCATGAAGGCTGAGGACACCACGAATATAGCTCAACAATCTACAAAGGTTCCTCAGGCAATGGAAGTCACCAGGAAGGCTTCTCCCCAGAAGCAAGCCTTGGACAAGGAGCCTGACAACTCCTTTGCCAATATCCTTTACCTTAAGCTTCCTCCAGGAATTCTAAGACCTGAAGATATCCCAGATGGAATGGAGGTGACCTGGGAATGAGATCCGGAAAGGGAAGCTGCAGAATGCTCCAAAAATATCAAGTAATCTTTGTTGTTCTGCGGGTAAGGTTTGCGGCTCCTGGTCTGGGGGTAATATATCTGTTTTGTTCTGTTTACATTATGTCTTGTTTTGTTTATGATCGGCTACATCTGCTCGGCAACCATGGCGATGCGTACCACGGCTAGCGTCTTTTCCAGACAAGCAAGCACATGTGCTTTGCATTTTTTGATACTGTACTGCTTTTTTGTAGAATTCCAAGCCTGTAATGCCTTCATCCTTTGCTTGGAAATGTATTACTGCTGATAGCTTTCTTGTGAACAGTTTAAAAGTGTATTACTGCTCTGAAGAGTTTTACTGTTGTTATCATGTTTCTCACAATCAGCAGAAAAGGCTTTTTTTGTGAAAAGTTTTGAAAGAGAGTTGCTCAGTCACTCTCAGAGGTTAAAACGTCTTGTAAGTATTTTTTCAACTTCTTTAATATAATTAGTTCAGTCTTTGCCCAGAAAAAAAAAATTAAATTAATGCATGTTATGCAAATAACTCTATTCATGTTATGTGATTCATTTTGTTTGTCACAATTACATTTCATTCCATTATCCCCTCAACTATACTTGTTGGCATTCAAACAATACTAGGACATATGTAGAGGATTACAGATATGTCACCATAGATCACAAAGTCAATGATTAAATTATATTGTCTGAGAATACATAGCCCATGTTTCAAAAATATAGCATTAGTTTAGCTTCAAAAAACTGAAAATAAATTTGATTTATTATACTCTTTGAAAGCAATCAAGAAGACAAACATGAAGATTCATGAGATTTTAGCGAGAGGAATGATGCTCTAAACCACCAATATGATAATTTATTGATCATGAGAAATAACTCAGAAAAGTGGATTTGCAGCTAAGAGAAGGTTTCTTGTGAACTCATTTTCATTGTTACAAATTTTAGAATAAGTTAAAAACATTTCAGAATGCATATTTTCACAGTTAAATATAATACCATTTGCACCACATGTTGCAATGGGAATGCCACAAGGCAAGAGCGTAGGAAAGAGTAGCATAGAATATGGAAGTGAAAAGTTTATGCAATTTTATTTATTTATTACTGTTTATGTGAGAAAAACTTTGAAATTTAAATTTTGTAGAATATAGATATATCATGGATTATAATTGCAAGATGGGTGCATTACTAAAATTACCATTTGTGGAATTAATAGACTATTTTATTGATGTTCATCATTTCAAGATAAGTGGTTTATTTTCAATTTGAATGTATAATATCAATATAGATTTTGTGGCAAGTTTCAATGATTGAATAATGAAAATGCTATTGATTCAGTCTATGGATAAGGTTCTCTTTGTTGTACAAGAGGACTTCAACAGAGTATCATATACAACCTAAGATGATTTCCACATTGGCTAACAAGAATTACTCTTCCACATTTTTCTTTATTTCTACTAACAATGAGAAGACATAAATATTTTAAATCATATGGGAAGCTTCTTCATTGGACATGACCAATCCTACCCATTCCAAGAACAAAATCAACAATAAGACATATGTGACTAGTGTTTTGTTCCTATTGGGATCAAAGAATCCTCATCTTAATCTTTTATTGACAACAACTACGGAAATTCCATCTTCAACTTGGTGGCATCAAGTTCATTATTAGTTTTCAGGTTTAACTTAATGCAAATGTTACTCTATGATCTTCGAACATATTCTTTGATTACATTACTTCTCACACAGTGTATGCATATGTACACTTGTTTATTCCCAATTATCAAATTGTATATCTATATATATATATATATATATATATATATGTTTTTCACACATGATTAGGTGATTTCATCATATTAAATATTTCTATTCATACATACAAAAATCCAACAAAACAAACCCAAGAGAACATTCCAAACATTAAAAAAAAGTCACAAACGATAGAATGAAACTATAAACTCTAACTAAAAAATGATTTTTATTTATTTTTATTGTGTAGTGTTAATTGAAATGAATAATGTATGACATTGAGAACTTATTACTTTAATGGTGACTTCCTCATTGGTTTGGTCATTAGTGTTTGTAATTCACCCCAAAAATCAGTTAAATTTCCTAAGTCTTCCATATTAACTCCCATGAATACTCCTACTGATTTCCTATGATTGCTTCCTATTAACTAAATTTTCATACAATTGTACTAATTCAAATGACCAAGATGCTGGAGTAAAATTTTAAACATGAGTAAAATGTCTTAGTTAAGGAGTCATCCTTCCTACCCTTTTGCAAGGATCAGACAAGTTAGGTAGATAGGATGCAATTTAAAGTGTGATTGGGGTAGGAGCACAAGGTATATTCTAAATATTCAATAAAATGCAAAGTGACATGTTTTCATGGAAGGTGCTAACTTGTATGAATCTATGAAGAAGAAAATTTCCCACCCTGTAGGCATTCATTCAACTAAATCATCTAGGTCATTCAAAAATCAAAATAATATGTATTCTTGTTTTGTCTCAGCATTGAAATTTTGAAGTTACATTATTCCCTGAATGCGTGTTACGAAGTAACCTTATTATGTTCAACTTGTGTCGAAAACATAAAATATCCTCTCTCATCTTATTCTCCCACTAAGATATTCCCCTCATGGCGAGATTATATATCTCCGCATATCAATTTTTCAATTGTAAGCATCCCAGACTAAGCAGAAAATCATCATTTTCTACAATGACATGCTTTCACTTGTGAGTCTGTGATTTTGCAGCGTGATTCGAAGAACTCCCGACGACAGTCTCCACTCATTTTTTCTCTCTCAAGTCACAGATTTGGATAAATTTTAAAATATAATGATGATGTGAAATATTGGGAAATTTTTTTAATGATATGCAAGCTCCCGAATTAATATTAAAATAATGTGTTTAGGATTTTCTCAAATTAACCATAATGTGAAGGATTATGTGTCAAGTGTTGAGTGTCTTTTATGAGAAACTTATGAGGTTAATTAGCTGTTTAAAAAAATATATATAGAAAGTAAAATATAGAGAAGTAAAACACAACAAATCATAAACACAAAGTTGATAAAGGAGTTCACCCTAGCTAGGCTACATCTCCTTGGACTTGCTTCAATGGCTAGGTCCTCTTTGGATTAATGGTCAATTCTATGATTACATGCACCCGCAATGCTCTAATGGCTTTGCAACCTACTCCATTAGATTCAAAAGACCCAAATACCCCAAATAGTTCTTTCCAAGCTCTGCAATTGGACTTTCGCTGATCTAGGCTTGACCTCGTCTCATGGTGGCCACAGGCTTCCTTATATTTCAATTCAAAAAAATCACATATAAAAGTTCCTTTTTGCCTCTGCAAACTATTCCATTGTGTTCAAAGCATCCAATTCATATACTAATGACTTTTTCTGAGCCAAAATCGGTCAAAATATTCCAAAGTTATGGCCTCTTCTGTTTTCCCTAGGAAAAATCCACCGAAACAATTGAAACTCTAGTTAACCCTGCCAAAATTGGCATAATTGTAGATTTAGAAGACCCAAAAAAAATTACTCCATCCTAAATCCAAAATTAATTAAGTGATAAGCTTGGATTAATTAACACTAAGCTCACTTAGCGCATTAATCTAGAGAAGTTAGTGTTAGCACGGGCCTTTAGCTTCAGTCTATTGGTCATATGGGAAGAGGGGTAGCTCACGAGGCTGGCTCCTCACCTCCAAACTTCACCACATTACACTTTAAATAAAATGTGTTCCCATAGATTGTTAAGTGGCGCAGTTGTGGTGTAGTGGTAATGTTTGATGCTTGTGTGGGTGAGGTCACTAGTTCAATTCCTTGTTCTACCAAAACAATTTTACCCAACCTTTGAGAGGGCACATGGTGGCATTCTGGCTTGCCATGTGTTAGCCTTTGATTTGTCCACCTTAGATGAGCTTGACCAATCCAATGGTGACACTTGTAACAACCCAATTGAGGCACATGTGGAGACTATTATGGGAATATTCTGTGGAATATTCTTTTTGTTGACTGGGATGTATGGCTACCTAATCAACATCTCAATCAACCTCTACCCAAAATTTGCATGTTTGACAAAACAAACAAAACGTGATATCTTTCTCATACAAACTCCATTTTCAATGAAACAATTTGCATTGGGATCGTATCGTCGAGACAGACACTATTAGGTCCCTATAACACTAGTGATTCACCCATTACTATTGTCGTTGTATCCCTTATTGTTATTGTTGTGCCCCTATTATCCCCATAGAATCTCTCTATTGTTATTTTTGTGTCTTTATATTATTATTGTTAGATCAACTTGGTTATATTGTCAACCCTTAGACTCCTATATATAGAAAGGATGTTTTTTCATTTGAATCATCCAAGAATTGTTCATTTGTGTAATGTAAAGGAGTTTTACCCCTCAAAGAGGCTAAATTCTAAGGCGTTGATCTATATTTTCTATCTTTTTGTGAGATGGCTTCATAACATTTGGTATCAGAGCTTTGGATTCTAGGGATTTGCTGCTCCAAATAGGTCATCGTGGAATTTTCACTATAAGTTTTTTTTTTCTTCGATGTTTTAGAAGCTAAAAAACACACATTTGAGAGTAAATATCCTTAAACCTTGGGTCCGAATTTCAGATTTTGTCTCGCTATATTTTTGAAGATATGATATGGGAAAGTTAGGGTTTTTCAAGCTCCAAAATTTCATCTAAAACATGCCATTATGGAATTTTTGCTATAACTCTTTCACTACAACATTTTAGAAGCTAGAAGAAAAACCCATATGAGAAGAAATTGGTCTGAACCTTGGCTCTGAATTTCATATCCGGTATCACTATATGTTCGAAGATATAATCTTAGGAAGTTAGGACTTTTGCAGACCCCCCAATTACATTTCAAACAAGTCACATTGGGAAAATCATCATAACTTTCACTCTAAGCATCATATTGAATTTTCTTAAGAAGTTACAGAAAGAGGACAAAGTGTTGTTTTTTTTTGGTATCATTTTTAGAACCTAAGGTGGAAACAACAACCCGCGGCATATTGTACAATCGCACTCTACTGAACTAGTCTATACTTAGGTCATTGTAGGAGATTTGGCATAACTCTTCATTGGATAATTCAATCTTGACTAGAATTGTGGGGTTAGAAAGATTACTCAAAGGGTTACCACAGGAAGCAATTTTAGACATGGGAGATCCAAAATTAGTGAGATACATCAAACTCAATATCGAGCTCCTACAAAGTGAAAAAAGGAGTGTACAGTTTTTAAAATTTTTGCATAAGATTCGTTTGAAAAATTAGTTTGAAGGAATTCAAAGGGCATAGTGAAGCATTATTATCGGTAATTTATGCCCTGAAGAAAGACAATGGAAACACCTAGTAAGCAACCTGAAAGCTCTAGCATGACTCATGAAGAAGAGGAAGAAATGCAACATGATACATCAAAATTACGAGACCAAGTGCAACAAATTTCACTCGCACAAAAAGTAACAGAAAATAAGATGGATGTTTTAAAGAAAGATGTAGAAGCTAAGATGGATGGTTTAAAGAAAGGTTCAGAAGCTAATATGGATGGTTTAAAGAGAGGTGTAAAATATAAGATGAATGACGTGGAAGCTAAGACGGACAGCATGGAAGCTAAGATGGACAACCTGGAAGCTAAGATGGATGGCATGAAAGCTAAGATGGATGATTTAAAGAAAGGCATGGAATATTTGAAGACAAATTTGACAAAGTTTCTACAAGAAATGCTTACTGATGGCGAAAGGCTAGTAAAGGAAACTCATGATGAGAACAAAAGAAATGTTAATCATGATTTCATAGACTCTAATGTTGTATCAAAGAACCACCATGTTCCAAATATTGATATGAGGAATTTTGATGGCAAGGATCTCGGAACATGGATACTACAGATGGAGCATTTTTTTGATCTCCATAATATTCAAAACACGCAAAAGCTATGCATCACAACTTTATATTTGGAATGAAATTAGTTTGTATGGTATTTATGGCTTTTCTCTCATAAACAAGTTGTCACTTGGGAAAGTTTTATGGATTAAATGATAGCAAATTATGAGGATAAAAAAATAAAAACTTTTTTCAGCCATTTGATAAATCTCAAACAAAAGGGTTGAATGATGGAGCACATAGAGGACTTCCAAAAATTGAATATAAGGGTAAAAGATATTGCAAAGGAGCAGAGGATTAATGTGTTCATAGGGGCTTTAAAAGATGACATCCAACATGAGGTATGCCTTTGGCAACCAAATTCATTGTAGAAGGTATTCAGGTTCACCAGAAAAATGGAAAGCAAAATTATGGCAACAAGGAAGCCTACCACTCACAAAAATAAAGATGGAATTTTTGTTGCCCCTAGCCATCAAAAACCTACAACGTTGACACCACAATAATTGGAAGAGAAAAGGGAAAAAGGGCTTTTGTTACCCGGAATAGTGTCTACTCAAAGCTGCTATTCCCACTAAGACTGGTAGCTATCTTAGAAACAACCAAGTAAAGACTACTTTCGTTTTCCTTTATGAAAATAGATAAGAGTCGGACAAAGAACACCAACCTTGGTCTTGCGCTTGGTTCCTTACTTGATTCCTCTACTTCTTGATAGATCTTTGTCGCTTCTTCTTCGTCTGCCCAGCTTCAAAGAGCACCTGTGGAATCAAAGCAACATACTACTATCGAAGAAAAGAGATCTATATTCATAAATAACATAACACCAGATATGTATTAAACATACAAATGCATATACAATCAAACATACAAGAATATGGAGGAAAACTTGAATATCTTTATTAATATCAAGAATAGCAAGAGGATTACAACCAATAGTTCTGATCCAGCATCATCCTCCAGCAATAAAGCCCTTCTTCACCTAAAGTAAAGCTTAGATCACCCAACACTATGAAGTTTCACTAGAAAACCAACAACACTTCTCTACAAGATACAAGATTCCAGCCTGTGGATCTCTGTGATGAGGGATCCATATATAGATGATTGTAGGGGGTGATTCATCTTCTGGGGTTTTGATTAATGTCCTCTCTCTGATAGTTCTTGATTCCACTTGGGGACTGATGATCTCTTACTCGTCCCTAGTCGAAAACAGAGAGGCAAGTGTGAGAGGGGAAGTTTCTGGAAGATTCCATGATCTTCCGCCTCGCAAATTGTCTCTGCCATTTGTCAATTCTCACCCATCATACCCTACAGAGGGGCCATTCGGTATGCATCGCACTCTTTACACTAGGAAGGTGATATGCATCGCAACCTCTGCACTGGGTATTCAGTATGGTCCAGTTTTGACCATTTGTGAGTAGTTTTTAGTGGAGAACTTCTTGGAGATGATGTAATCAGCTGACCTTGTTCCTTTATGTATTGAAGCAACACTTTTAGGGACTTATGATCCCTTAGTTTATGGACATTTATGATTGGGGTGTAGTGCCCAAAAATCTCTATAATAGTTGCCACCTAAAGCATGAGGTCGTTAATCTTTTGATGTTGGGTGAAATGCTTTACCATGAGGATCCAAAACTTTTTCGAGATGGGAGGTGACCTGTAATAAGATACAATACAATAAATTATCTTCACAAAATTTTTCATGATCTAGCTGAGGCGGGCATTCCCATGCTCAGCTTTATAAATTCATTTTCATGTGCATAGGACAGACAATCGTCTGTGTAGCAGACTGATGATTTGGACTCATCATCCTTTGATTTGGATGATCATCTGTTTGGCAATGATGTACAATTGATGTCTTTATATTCCTGAATATATTGCAGCCCGGATGGATGGAACTAGATTGGGGGTCTTCAAAACTCATTCAATCTTCACACAGAGTACAAGTCGATCCATGTGACAAATGTTCTGGAGTCGAACATGGAATGACATCACCTGATTAGTAGCCAATGATGTAAGCTGTTAATAGGCATGAGAGGAATCACCAATAATGACAATGACCCTCAAGGTACTACAGTACAATTCGCGCGGTGTGAAAAAGGACTTGGCATTGAACACCACGCAAAATATCTCGGTCGAAGGCCATTAATGTAAACCTGTCACCGAAAGTGAGAAACTTGCCATTGAGGCATGCAAGCTTCAAAGTACTGAAAGGGTTGTTCCTAGGTCAGCTTCTTGGATAATGAGCTGATGTTGACAAGAAGTGACTCGTCATAGGAGGGCCTTAATGAATCCCACATCTACGACACGGAACGAAGCAAATGATTTTGGAGGTGAAAATGATCTGATTATACAGGGTTCAAGGTGGTGGTCATGAAAGAATGGACCGTGAATGTATTGCAACAGGTGAGACACAGGTTAATTCTCTGAATGACTTCTCTTAAATGTATCGGCGACACTGACGATGGATTGGTAGTGTTAACCCCAAAGATGGATGGTGTGACAGACCAATGGTGATATGAATTGTGAACGGAACAACTGAACCCGACTCGGATGCAGAGAGAAAGTGTCATGTTCAAGAGAAACTTGCTACCAATAAAGTTTTTTCAAGTTTTCTTCCCAATTTTTCCTAGTCATTGCTGACCAATACCTCTTTATTTTTGAAAAGCTTGAGGAGGATAACATATGCTTGTTCTATAATTTGCCCTTTGGGCGAACCTGTCACTATATTTTCACAAACCTAGAAACAATGAAACTCGTTCTCGTCCATTTGGACGAGTTTGTCGCTATTAGGTTTTAACGAGTTTAACGACAAAGATAACTTGGTCCTTTTCAATTTTAGAGATTCTGAAAGGGACAAAAAGGAATCTCCAAAGGTTCTTTTTCGTCATATAATCCCTTAAGTCTGAAAAAGCGTAAAATAATATGAAAGGGATGAATGCTCGGTAATTTTAACGAGCCCAACAAGACAAGCGCTCGATCTTTTTGTGTAATAATCCCTTAAGTCCAAAAAAATTAAAATCTAGAGGAGGGATAGCACTTCCGATGACTTTAATGAGCCGGAGAGGCTAATCGCTTGGCAATCTTTTCATATTTTATGACTCAGTTGAAAAGAGCTTAAAGGAGACTCATTTTTCGAGGAATGACGGATGATTTTGGGTAGCAGCTAATTCCAGGTAAGGTTTAGAATTTTCCAATCATGGTAGTGTAACAAGGATGGCTAATAGAATCACTCTTCGCAGATGTTGCTCGAAAGGGTAAACAATCAAATGGAGATGAATGATCGACTAAAAAACAGAGTGGAGGTGATGATGAGAACATGACCAAGGCTCAAAAGCTAATGACAATGCATTCAAAATGGCTATTTACTGGAAAATTGGTTCATTTTTTAATGAGCTTAAACTCTGGGGGAAACATTTGCTCATTGCTTATGTTTATTTTTTAACGAGCTTTAATTCCACGTTAAAACTACTCGTGCCAGTGATATAATAAGGATATCTCATCTAAGATTCTATTTTTTATGGGGCTTTCACCTTTTAAAGCTTTGCCCCAATGCCTCTTGCATGCAAGCTAGGAACGACCAACTACACCCCTCTACTTAACTACCAAGATCACTACCAAGGCTATGTAGGAAACTTTTACCTTTACTTTGCCAGTGCCATGGTGGCCCCTGCGAAGATGAACAGTCGATTCGACCACTCACCCGACCTAAGCAGTTGAATTCAGTGGAATCATAGAGCTAACATTACCTGGTCGTTTCTCGCTTGCTTAGAAGAGGTTTCCATACCCCTATGTATAGCGAAAAGTTTCCAGGCTACCATATGAAAGCCCTCCATCCGCGTCGCAGACAAAATGCTCCCTTGGTGATGTCTACCAAAATAGACAAAGGTGAGTGGCATAGTCGCCTCCACTCACATAACTTTGACGAGGGAATCTTATTCCAGTCTAATCCCATTTACCTAAACGGATGGGTGTGTCAGACTAGTCATATATCCCCTGCGGAAACCTACTCTATATCCAAGTTTTTCCTATTGAAACAGACCAGGGTGCATGCCCCGTGAGTTTCAGTCATATTCTCCTAAATCACTCGCGCTCATCAGATGGATGGACTGGAGATCGATGAGACATTTCTAGCATGAAAAGACCATTTAGGGATGGCATTTGACTATTTGTTGTGTGTGAACCAGGGAATGACAGTTGGTCTACGAGCTTGACCATTCTGCCTTCATACGGAAAACACATTACTCTAAAGATTGAGGAGACGACGGCTCCCATGCAATAAATATAGTCACACCCAAGGAGTAGATTATAATCCAAGGGTCCTTGGACCACCATCACGTTCATGTGAACGATTTTCCTTCTCAAAGTAATGGGCACATTGGGAAGGATCCCTAACATTCGACTGGTTCCTTCGTCAAAGCCTGTCAGATTTCTCATTTCAAGAAAAAGCGATGGAAAACCAAGCGCTTTACAAGCAGTTGAGGAAAGGATACTCACAGAAGCCGCTTCATCTATAATGGTACCAGCCATGACCATTATGTAAGCTTGTACAATGATTCATAATGGTACACTAGCTAGTAAACGGGGTCTACCTAGTAGATTTCAGTCGAAGGAAACGACTAGGTTGCTTGGAGGTGGGACCGAATAGATGGCCCGATATGACTCTGATGAACTTTGTTCTTGTGGTAAAGGAATGGGTAGACTACCCCAAGTTCACCGGAGTCTGTGTTTACAAAAATAATTTGAACAGTGTCATTCTCTTTCTCTTTAGTGATGGTATCATTCGAAGATGAACATTCGGAAGGCAAGACCGGGTCAACCGCCGCCTCGACCTTTTGACTTTCGTCTTGTGTGGATTTAGAGGGTTCATTTCCAATGATAGAAGTTTCGGCCAACCACAATGGCGTGCCAACTGGATTTTCATCCAGTGGTGGACTTGGCAAGAGTTTCTTATATCTAGGAGGGAGCCGTAGCGGTGAAACAGGATGGTCATCCAAAACTCTTTTAGCTTTGTCTAGGAAGGGACAACGGTGGATGGCGTGATCACCTTCACACAATTTGCAAGGAATTTTTTTATTCCTTTTCTGTCCAGATACTTCACTTTCACTCGTTGATGGTGTGCTTTCAGCATGACCATCAGAGGTTGACGACACCGGATTGTGAAAAACGAGGAGACCAATCCCTTAAGATCTGAGGGATGTAAGGACAATCTCGATGATAGTGGTCTCATTTGCAAATGACACATGGAAATTTAGGTTTAGACGGTGCGGTGTGAGGATTTTCATTAGACAACGCACGGTTGCCCCCTTTCGCTTTTGGTTCTTTCTTCTTCTTTTCTTTTTTCTCTTCCCACTTCTTCTTCTCAGTTACTTGATCTTTAGCTTTACAGATTTATCAAGCGAAGAGGAAGGAGGAGAGGGAGAAACAGACGAAGTAGAAGGCTGCGGGGTAACTCTAGTATCATCTAGTTGTTCACTTGACTATTCAGGAATTACGATATTCTAAATGACAGAGGTAGAGAAGAGCCATACGGGCAAACCAATCGTCAACCCTGGAAATGACAATGTGGCCATATGGGGTGCACCAACATCTCCCCAAGAGGAGAAAGGATTAGGATTTCCTCCAAGGGGAAATCCTTGGTTGATAGACTCCATTTTTCTCAACCTAAGACCAACGGGGGAACTTGTGATGTTATTCCGAGTAAAATAAATTTTAGACGCTTTGACACAACTTGTTTTTTCAATTTTAAAGAGTCGAGAAAAAACAAAAGATGACTCTAGTCGCCTTCGATTTTTAATGAGCCTGAAGTGACAAGTGCTCATATGGACCTTTTCCTTAAGCAGTCTGAAAAGGAATGAAAGAGACTTCTCTGGAAATCTAGGAAGATGGGATTACCAAACCAATCGCAAAATTGCAGAATACTTTTTATGGTATGGCAGTCAATCTTCCTGAATGTTGTGTTCAGTGCATTGTGATCGATAGGGCGGCAGACACGGCTTCCTAAGGACAAAGGATGCAGCCTATTGTGGTCTCCCAATATATACTCGACGGTACATGGGAGCACAAATCCGTACTGGCACTTGTCGTCTCACAGTGGAGGAATCACCCAACCAAAAACGAAAACAATAGTTACCAGGTTTTACGACGCCGGAATACGTCTCTAGCCTAGACTTCTAGATGTTGTGTGTTAGGTTCCAAAGCGTTTTTAGATTCATTAAATTTATTTTATAGTCGATCTTGTTTAAAAATTTTCCTTTCAAGTTCACCGCATGATGTGTATACAATTCCTAAAATGCATTCTAAGATGATAAACAACTGTTTAATCTTCTTTTGGCAATGGAAATCCTAGCTACTAAGGAAAGAAAATTGAGAGTCTTTCAACAAAGAGCACAGAGCACACACTAAATGCACTGTCCTAAATCAAACCAAGTAGTCTAAATGTAAATGCACATGCATGTATTTGTTTTCAGCCTTCTTAATGTATAAATGACGATAAAAAAACTAAGTGCAAATTTGAATTATTTTCAAAGCGACAATACTTAAGAAATTTCCATTCAAAATGAAGTGAAGATAAGGGCGACACTTTGTGATTTCGAAATGAAAACTGTTTTTTGACACTTTAAAAACTACTAATTCAAATCATATAAAAGAGTAACAATATAATTGACTATTAAGAATAATGGGATTATCTTCTATGAATGAAACAACTCTTACAACACTTTCAGATTAAGAAACGATAGTTCGACTACGCTACTTCTTTGCAACAGAGAACTGAAAATGGCACACAATACATAAAAACACTCACAGTTATTTGCAAAATAGATGTATAATGATGGAAGAGAAGGGGGTTTTCACAGATACATACTAACCACAGACAACGAAACTCCTGAATAGAACTGAAATGAGTGAAGAAAAACCAAATTCTGAAGGTAAAATCAACCTTCCCTGACCATCGCACCTGTCACATAGGGAATCCAGTATGCAGCGCACCTACTGCACACGGGAAGTGTGATGCATACAGACTGCCTTGAAGGGAGGGTATGATGGTACCAGTGCGAGAATTTTAACCAGTCTTTGCTCATAATTTACAGTTCAATTCAGGGATTTAGGCCGAGTAAGTGATGTCCAGTAAATGTAAATTGCAGGGGTTGATCTAAGAAGGTTACTAGATTCACCACTTAGGGCAATTAGAACGTTTGCAGATCGATTGCTCAATTTATAAACAAAACGTGCAGATAGACTAAAGCAACATTGATCTACTTTGAATTTGTATAACAAATGAAATTCTAAGACTAGCTGGTTTGACTTCAGGCTCCATCTATATGTTTATAAAACAAACAAAGATAGACTAACAAACAATCTATTTTCTCCCCAGCGAAGTCGCCATTTTGTTACGAGGAATAGTGTCCACTCAGTGCTGTTATTCCCACTAAGACTGGTAGCTATCTTAGAAACAAACGAGTAAAGACTACTTTTTTTTTCCTTTATGAAAATAGATAAGAGTGGAACAAAGGACACCAACCTTAGTCTTCTGCTTGGTTCCTTACTTGATTCCTCTCCTTCCTGATAGATCTTTGCGACTTCTTCTCCGTCTTCCCAACTTCAAAGAGCACCTGTGGAATCAAAGCAGCATACTACTATCAAAGAACAGAGATCTATATTCATAAACAACACAGGACCAGATATGTATTAACCATACAAATGCATATACAATCAAAGATACAAGAATATGGAGGAAAACTTGAATAGCTTTACTAATATCAAGAATAGCAAGAGGATTACAACCAATAGTTCTGACCTAGCATCATCCTCCAGCATGAAAGCCCTTCTTCACCTCAAGTAAAGCTTAGATCACTCAACACTATGAAGTTTCACCAGAAAACCAATAGTACTTCCCTACAAGATACAAGATTCCAGCCTCTGGATCTCTGTGATGAGCGATCCATATATAGATGATTGTAGGGGGGTGAGTCATCTTCTGGGGTTTTGATTAGTGTCCTCTCTCTGATAGTTCTTAATTCCACCTGGAGACTGATGATCTCTTACTCATCCCTGGTCGAAAATAGAGAGGCAAGTGTGAGAGGGGAAGTTTCTGGAAGATTCCATGGTCTTCCACCTCGCAAACTGTCTCTGCTATTTGTCCATTCTCGCCCATCGCACCCTACAGAGGGATCACTCAGTATGCATTGCACCCTTTACACTGGGAAGGTGATATGCATCACACCCTCTGCACTGGGTATTCATTATGGTCCAGTTTTGACCAATTCTAAGCAGTTTTTAGTGGAGAAGTTCTAGGAGATGATGTAATCAGCTCACCTTGTTCCTTTAGGTAGTGAAGCAACACTTCTAGGGACTTATCAGCCCTTAGTTTATGGACATTTATGATTCGGGTGTAGTGCCCAAAAATGTCTATAACAGTTTTTTTATAGTTGTGATAGAAAATACACTAAAGGTCATAATTGTACCGAGAAGAAATTATTTTACATAGATTGTGAAGAGGAGGAAGAAAAGGAACAAGAAATGTCAAAAGAATAGGATATGCACCAAGAATAAACCGTAGAAAAAAATGAAATGAATCTGGCCATATCTTGTAATGCATTGGCTGGAATTACCACTCCTCAAACTATCAAGATAAAAGGGCATATCAAGAAGAAAAAGGTAATTGTGTTGATTGATTTGGGTGTTTCTAGGAAAACTAGTATTCCTAAAGAATGCTAGCCCTTTATGTTTGGCAGCTACCATAGAAACAATAGTTTAAATCAATTCAATGATTTCTTCTATGTGTAACAAATAAGTGAAAGATAATGGAACTAACATGGAGCTTCCACTTAATCCCTTCTTTTCTCTCTCTCCCCTTTAAAAGATCCCGCAACTCCTCCCCATACTTAACATGCTTGGAGAGTATCTGCACAAGTACAGCAACAAAGAACATTGAAAGCATCGTGATCTATTACAACATAAACATTACAGAATCAAATATATAATGAACAAATGATAGCATCCACAAATGATAATATTCACAATTGCACAATCATATGGAAGAAAACTTGAAGAACTTTATTAATAGAAGGGAGAATCACAACCCAGTTGTTTGATCCAACATCATCCTCCTAGCTTCAATCCTTCTTCACCTCATGAAATAGCAAGATGATACCAATAATACAATGCTCTTTCCTACAAACTACCAGCACTTCCTTGCAATTCACCATATTCCAGCCTTTAGATCTCTTGAATTGGAGATCCATTTATAGATGTGCGCAAGGGTGTGAGTCATCCATGGGGTTTGATTAGTGTCATTCCACTTGTTACAATTGGTTCCACTAGGAGATTTCTTAGATCCCTTATTCATCCTTGGTCAAATTCAGAAAGGCAGGTTGCACAGGAGAAGTTTCTAGAAGATTCTATGAGCAATATGAGCAACCACCTAGCAAATTGTCTTAGAAATTTGTCCATCCTTTCCCATTGCACCCTATAGAAGGCCTAATTAGTATGCATCGCACCCTGGTAGTGTAACACTTAGTATGCATCACACTTTTCCAGTGGAGCAGTCAGTATGGTTTAATTTAGGCAATTGATGGATGATTTCTCAGGTCGAACATTTTGGGAATGATGTATTCAGAAGACTATGTTTCTTTAGGGAATGAAACAACTCTTTTAGGGGTTGATGATCCCTAGTTTGTCGACATAAAAGTTTGGGGTTGATGTGCCCAAATATGTCTATAACAGTTGCCCCCTAAAGCATGAAGTTGTAAATATTGATGTTGCGTAAAATGCTTTATCATGAGGATCCAAAGTTTCGAATTGGAAGGTGACCTGCATAAGTTACAGTACAATACATCATCATAATATAATTTTCATGATCTAGCTGAGGGAGGCATCCCTATGCTCAACTTTATAAATTCATTTCATGTACATAGATGAGATAGTCATTTGTAAATACAGACTGGTGATTCTTCAGATATAGAGTCCTCATCCACGGTTAGGATGACCATCTATGTAGAGACTTCATACATTTGATGTTTTTATGTCCCTGAATATATCATAGCCCAGATGGATGAAACTAGATATGGGGTCTTCAAACTCATTCAATATTCACTCAATGTACAAGTCAATCCATGTGAAGAGATGTTCTGAAGTCGAACACTGAAAGACATCACCTGATTAGTAGCCAATGATGTAAGTTGGTAACAGAAGTGAGGGGAATCACCGATAATGATAATGACCCTCAAGGTACTACAGTACAATTCACGTTGTGTGAATATATGATCCGACGTCGAACACCATGCAAAATCTTTCAGTCGTAGGCCATTGATGTCAACCTGTCACCCGAAGTGAGAAACTTTCCATTGATGTATGCAAGCTTCAAAGCACTAAAAGGGTTGTTTCTAAGTGAACTTCTTAGATAATAAGCTGATGCTGACAAGAAGAAAATCATCACAAGATGGCCTTGATGTATCCCACATCTATGACACAAAACGAAGCAAATGATTTCTGGAGGTGAAAATGAATTGACGACACAAGGTTCAAGAATGGTGGTCTTGAAAAAAAATGAAGGTTGGAGGTATTGCAGTGGATGAGACATTAACAAGATGGTGGTTTCTCAACTAAATGACTTCTCTTGAAGATGTTGGCCACACTGAGATGAATTGGTAGTGTTAACACCAAAATATGGATGGTAAGAAAGACCAATGGTGAGATGACGGGTGAATGGAATAACCCAACCCAACTCAATAATGGTGATGAAGTGAAAGTGTAATGTTCAAGAGTGACTTGCTACCATAAATTCTTCAATTTTTCTTCCCATTTTTCCCCAGTCATTGCTGACCAGTACCTCTCTATTTTTTGTCAAGCTTGACGAGGGTAACATATGCTTGTTCTACAATTCTCCCTTTGGGAAAACCTATCACTATTTCATGTTTTAAAGAGTCTAGTGACTATGAAACCCGGTATTGTCTAGATGGACAAGTTTTTCACTATTTTTTCAATGATTTTAACAACAAGGATAACTCAGTCCTTTTCATGTTTAGAGTGTTTGAAAAGGGATGAAAAGAAAACTCCATCAGTTTTTTTCTTAAAATAATCCCTCACGTCTAAAAAAGCATAAAATAATATAGGAGGGATGACATTTCCAATCACTTTAACTAGCTGAAAAGGCTAAGCGCTCGACAATCTTTTCATATTTAATGAGTCTGAAAAGGGTTTAAAGAGGACTCGATTTTGAGGAACGAGAGATGAAATCCTAATGCAAATGTTGATGTGAAATGCTTTCTTTACAAATGCTACATATGTCTATCTAACACATAGTTTGCTAATGAATTAGTCAATGTGTTTAAGTTTCTGGAAATGTGTTGATATTGAATGGAATCAAAATGCCCTTCCAAAATCGTAACTCTTCGGAACATGCGATAAATAGCTGGGTTCTAGACAAAATAAACATAAATAAGTTGTAGAATGGTGAGCTGTGAATCTAGCCTGGAAACGACTCAGCGTATGCCACGTGAAATGGAATCAGAGAGAAGTTCAATCAACGCACTATACTTAGTGATGTCTTTCCTCGATCGACTAATATATATCCCCTTTAAACTCACTAACTCACTGCTTGGAGCGAAAATGGCCTAGGCCATAGAAGATAGGTTTTGTATACTATGACTAGCTCCGTCGACATACCCAAAAAACAGTTCCAAAAAGTTTGACATATGCAACAAATGTGTAGTGGATTACCTAACCAAAATGACAACTCTATACAAAAACATGGAATAAAAGCATATGTACAATGAAATTACTACACTTAATCAAGCATAGTAACATTTGAAATACAACCCGTTTCGGGGTTGCGATAGTGGAATCCAATCATAATCGATTAGCTCGTAGGCCCCTTTTTCCAATATTCGTTTAACAATTTAAGGACCCATTTATAATGGTCCAAGTTTACCTGCTCCTAATTTTTCAGAGTCCGAATTTTAAAGCAAGACCAGGTCACCTTCTGAGACGACACGAGGCTTGACATTTTTGTCATATTGTGCCTTGATACATTTCTTATGTGCTTCATTAGCCAACGCAGCATCACGATGGGTTTCATCCAGATGGATTAACTCCATGGAACGAGCCTCTTCTTCAGAGGTTTCGGGAAGCAGATCGATTGCAAGCTTGAGGGACGAGAGTTTGCACTGAATTGGTAAGAATGCGTCTAGACCATACACCAACTGAAAGGGCGTAAATCCGGTCACATTTCTCACTGAAGTCATATATGCCCAAAAAGTTGATTATAGGATTAAATTCCAATTTCATTTATGAACTCCTATCATTCTCCGCAACATGTCTTTAAGGAATTTGTTGATTGCCTCAACTTGTCCATTAGCTTGCAGATAATATGGAGTAGAACTATCATGAGACAATCCTAATTTGGCAATTAATTCGATCATCATGTGATTGAAAAATGCGACCCATGATCTGTGACTATAGACTGTGGTACACCAAACCTAGAAACTACATGATTAAAAAGAAAAGAGCAACCATTTCGCCGGTGTTGTTCAATGTTAGCATCACCTCAGCACATTTTGTAAAATAGATGACAATGACTATAATATACCCATGCCCCTAGCCAAGGTGGGGTTACATGTCATGAAATCAATGCCCCATTTAGCAAATGGGCCAACAACAATAGCTAGATGCAGTGGTGTAGGTGGTAATCAAGTTTTGCGATCAAAAATCTGACAAGCATGGTAACTTCTGACTGCAATTATGCAATCTTTGAATATGGAGGGCCAGAAGTAACCAGCTTGTAAGATTTTTTGTGTAGTAGCATAACCAGATAGATGCCCCACACAAGCACCTGAATGACAATCATTCAAAAAAAATGCGTCCTCCTCATGCGTGTGGCAGATTTGTAGAACCATATCGACACCATGACCGTAAAGTGTATCAGAAATGATCAGATAGTCTTTGGCTTGGTATCAAATACATCGTTGTTCAGAGAAAGAGGTGTTAGACTTGAAAGTTTGGGTTGGGAGATAGACCAGTATATCTCCATAGCACAAGTCACTTGATGATATCAGAAACAAAGTCTCATCCATGATTGATGCTTGGGATGTTAAATTGTTAGATGACGAGGGAAGGTCACAAAGTAACTGTATAAAGAGGAGAGATTTCTTTGATCCGGATTTGGTGAATTCCAGATCAAACTCCTGCAAAATGGCTATCCATTTGGAATATTTTCTCCCCAGCAATTGACGTGATAGAATGTAGGTCATAGGGTTGCAATCTGACATAATGGTAGTTTTGCGAAAGAGTACAAAGTGTTGAAATCTCTCTACTACTTGAATGGGTACTAAAGCCAACCTTTCATTATAAGAGTACTTTCTTTCTGTATCATTAATATTACGACTTGAATAATACGTAGGATTTTCAATTTTGTTATCTTCTTGCACTAAAACCATAGCAATGGTTGTATCTACAACAACGAGATACAAGTTGAAGTCTTTTTGATAGTCAATAGGATACATTAATGATGCTTTTGTTAGGGAATCTTTTAAAGCATCAAAGGAATTTTGCACAACCTGATCATAGTGGAAGGGTATTCCTTTTTTCGAAAGACATGTATAACCTAAGTTAGTGACATCAACATAATGTGGAATGAACCTCCTCAAAAAGTTAGCTTTCCCTTGGAGTTTCTAAATATGAAGCAAATTTAAAGGTGGAGGCATGTCAAGGATTGCCTGGACCTTAAATGGGTTGAGTCGAATTCTGTCCTTAGAAACTACAAAACCAAGCAATTGACCAGAACAAACACAAAACAAACATTTGTACGGATTGAGTCGTATCTTGCATCATCAGCAACATAAAAATATGGCTCTCAAATGTTGTGGATGTTTAGTCTGTTTTCGTGAATGGGTAGGCAGATCATTGAGATATGGTTGAACGATTTTTTTGATGTC
Organism: Pinus taeda; assembly: GCA_000404065.3. Classification (NCBI taxonomy): domain Eukaryota; kingdom Viridiplantae; phylum Streptophyta; class Pinopsida; order Pinales; family Pinaceae; genus Pinus; species Pinus taeda. Next base: position 113,438 of record APFE031019128.1, read on the forward strand.
ATGGAAGGTGTAATTCATTGCCCTTTGAAAATTTGCCCCTACAATCTTCAAATTGAAAGGTAATTTACGTTAAGCGAATGCACCCCACGGGCATATAAATGTAGTTTTTGACTGTTCTTGTGGGCAGATATTGATTTGTTTGTATGCAAAAAATCCATCCATGAATGAAAATATTTCACATCCATCACATTCATCAATAATCTAGTCGATAAAGGGTGTAGAATAGTTGTCCTTTGGATATGCTTGATTTACATCCCTATAATTGATGCACACTCTAATTGTTCCTTGTTTTTTCATCACGAGAACAAAATTTGATACCCAATCAGTGAGAGGATTAGGGTAAATGAAGCCAGTACGCAAAAAGTTTTTCAACCTTTGATTTAATGGCAGTGACTTTCTTCAGATGGATAGGTTGAAGCCATTTTCGTACTGGTTTGACATCTGGATACATCTTGATTTCATGTTCAACAATTCTCGAGTTAATGCCTCTCATTTCTTCATATGACCATGCAAAGACATCTCTAAATTCGCAAAAAAGAGTGCAATAAATCTCTAGTTCTGGTGGAGAACAGGATTTGCTAACGTGAATATTCTCTACAATATTAGGTTTGGTTGAAATATTAATGGTGATAGATTCTTGAATTTTGGATAGATTTCATTCGGAATCTACTTTATTTAAAGAATTTAATAAAAAATAAAAAACTAAAGGATGATTGAGGTCGTTCGAATAATCTTGATTATCGTCTCGAAGGTGGGAACAATGGTGGTAATCTTCCCACAATGTATCTTCTATCATCATTGATTGGATGATCCCTTCGTCTGTAGAATGTATACGAGACCAAGGATCAAAAGAGGTACCACATTCTAAAGACCTATCTACCCAAACACTTGTCCAATATTGATTTGGGTTTTCTTACCAAGCCCAGAAAAATGATTGCTACAAAGATTCGATGGGGATTGGTGGCAACACCTCGCGATGATCCTCACTATCAAAATAGTCAGAACTCTTCTTAAAATCATATGATGTAGAAGAGATCGTTTGACAGGTTTGCACTGTGGCCACTTCTGTGAAACTAGATGGAGGCGGGAGGGCAAAAGTACCCATTAAGGAAGGGTCTTTTAGGAGACCTTCTCCAACATTTTGAAGTGATTGTGAGCTTCCATGGATCAATGGAATGCTTCTAGTAGCTTGTGAACTGTTAGCAAAAAAGGCTAGTTGGTCAACGATTGTGATTCCACCTTGGAAGTGAAATGCAATCCTTTTAAAATATGTAGACACGTGGCAACCATAGCATAAATCTACGGCCTTCCTAGTAAAATAGTGTAATGAAGGTTTCCATCAATGACCTCGACTTCGATTTCTACTGTTTTTCCCCCTAGTTCAACTTGCAAGTTAATTCAGATCCCATATGGACTATACGTTCTTCCATCGAACACTTTTAATGTTGTTGGTGATCGTGACAAGGGTGGTGAACCAAGAGTTTTCCAGCAACACATTAACATAATACAGGTAGATGCCCCCTCATCAATGATGGTTTGATGAACTTTTTTATTGAGGGCTTTTACTTGTATAAGGAAAGTGAGTTGGGCTGGTAACTGAGGTGTATATTCTTTATGGTTAAAGGCCACAAGATTGGAATTCATTCGATCTATCCCACTTATTGTTGATAACAAAGCCTGCTTTGGGAGGGACAATTTTGAAATACCTCAAGTGCCGAGATAACGGATGGCGATGGAGCCAGATCCTCCACTATATTATAATTCTAAGTAGCTTCAACATGAATATTAAATGTTAATTTATGTACGACTCCCTTTGGCGGCTTTATAGTTAATTCATGAATAATTGGTGCAACAACTTCTGGTGAAGTCATTATCGAACCACTAGGTTGATCTATAGCCTGGTTGTTCGATGACGATGGATTCCCATAATCTTTACTCTTTGTCGATACAAAAGCATCATTTTCCTTTTTTGAGATGGATAACATTAGCACTTGGGATGTGGAATAATTATCAATAGAAACCAGACTAGTTTCTAGGTTTGGAAACAAATCAGTCAACACTGCTGAGGTCATCGAAGCCTTCAAAAGTTTTGAAACCTCATATCGATGTGGACAATCTCTTGTATAATGCTCCTCATTACATATCAAGCATGGATAAAGAGGAGGTTTCTTCACTGCAGTAGGGTTTTTATATGATTTTTTAGGAGTGTGATTCTCTGGTTTCTTCTTATTATCTTTCCCTTCCTTCTTGCCCCCTAGTTTCTTGGATTTTTTCCCTTATCAAATGACATGGCATTAATCTCTGAGGCCTCTTGCGGTTTGTGTGCATGAGGCACCAATCACACCATCACCGACATGAGAGTCCTTATTCTATTTAGGTGGAGGGGGAAAGGAAATAGCTGGTCTAGGAGCGTCAGGAATTTTGTCGTAGAGTGTTCTAGATTGAGTATAGATCAAATCTAAATATTTAGCATGAGCAATGACTTGCTCTTCAATGACAACTCCTCCTTTCGTCGTGTCCTCGGTGAGAGATGGCAATAAAGAATTAATAAACCACTCACCTAACAACTGATCAGGAATATACGTCTTTACCATTCAATGATGACGCTGCCACTCATGAATGTGATTAGATATGTGAGTGGACATTTTCTGTTTAAAATTGGTAAGGAGCTCTGTTCCCATTTCGTACCTAATGGGTAACTGAAAGTGGGTTAGAAAAGTAGTGGCAAGGAAGGTGAAGTTATGAAATGAAGCTCTAGGCAATTCAATATACCAGTTCGCTGTTGGATCTCCATTGAATTTAGGAATTTCAGAGGGAAGTTTATGAGAAATCGCTAGCCACCAGGGGGCATATGCAATTGGATCATTCGTCAGCTAGTTCAAATCCGGTAATTCTAGAGTTGCTACAGAAGGCAACTTTTGATTCAGGTTAGGTGGAGAATACCCAAGATAAGATAGAATCGCCTGAGCAGTAGGTCTTTGCATACCAGCATAATGTATCTGATGCTGGTAACTTTGATAAGGTTGTTGGATATAACCAGTATAGCGTTATTTTTTATAACCGTTTTAGAAATGTGGCTATTCCTAACCTACAAAGCCTTGATGTTCAGGTCCTAGGTAGGCTTGATATTGACCAAATCCAGTCTGAGCTTGTAAACCAAGCCCAAACTGAGGTTTGTTTTGCTGGAATTGTGATTGTTGGTATTGTGGCCGCCATGGTTGTTGGACCATTTGATGTTTCCCAATACTACATGATTGATCAAGTTGCGGATTAACAATATGAGTTTGTGTGTGAGTCTGTTAGGGTCCCACCCTAACCCCCTTATTCATGTCATGGGATCACGTCATAGTCAAGAGTCAATAAAGCCCATATTAATATTTGTAAGTGGTTAACCCGCAATTAATGAAAGGACCACAGTTAGTTGCAAATGGGCGGTAGTATTAAATAAAGGGTAAATGGGCGGTAGTATTAGATAGATGGTATTAATAAAACCCACGGCATTGGCCCGTGGTATTGCATGTATGAGTCATATATAAAGGATAGAGACTCCCTGTGAGGAGTATCGTCTCTTGTTTTTTAATCGAGCTTTGCTCTATTGGAGGTTTCCCCCTCGAAGAGGCCTGTGAACATTTCTCTCTGCGTAATAAAATCATTGCTATTCTGTGTTCTGGGTATATTTTCTTCGCATATTCTGTGTTCTGGGTATTTTTTCTTGCATGTTCTCTGTTCGGTATTACTTTGCAGGTTAAGAAGCATAACAAGTGGTATCAGAGCACTTTCCAGGGCTCGGTGGGATCTCCAAATTTTAGCAATTTTTTTTTTTGGCTAGAGACGTGTTCCGGCGTCTTTAAACCAGGGGATCTGTCGTTACGCGCATAAACCTGTGGATTTGGGGAGGCATGCACGCAGGAAATACAAGAGGTGGTCACGTCTGTTGGACTCCCTTGTAACCCCTGTGGGTACCCCTTCGAGTAGTAGCGCATTAGACAGAACTGCGCATGGACTGTCTTCCACGTACCCTCTGGGTATATAGGAAGCCCCATAGCTACCTTGAAGCCTCGCCATAGATAAACCTTTGGCCATCTTGTGGCTACAGTACACCGAGAACAGCACTCGGAGAGATTACTCGCCCGTACGATAGGGAGTCGGGTTGTACGGCTAAGGGTACGGTCGATCCTCCTTAGTTAGAGCCCTGAAACATTGGGCCGAGTACTACTGTCAGACCCTTATGTATATTGCGATCTGTAGCACCTGACACTCCTCAAGACCATAGTTCCCTTTCTATCGGGGGATCGCACATCATCTATTCCAGATCAGCGAGTGCAACAGCAGCAGACATCAGTCCCGCAGCTCTATCCGATCAGCAGCAGCAGTGATCCACGATCCAGATCTCTCAGATCCACCAGATCGGAGTAGTTGTGAAGGGTTCCTATGCCTGGCAATAATTTTCGCAGGGCTTTTAGCGGTAGTGACATTTTGAGGATTTGACGACTGCAGTATTGATCAAGATGGAGTAAAACTCTATTAGGAGTTTTCTAAAAAAAAAAAAAAAAAATCTGAGATCTTCCGAAGCACTTATTTGTGATCTAGCCCATCAACATCAGGACAACGAGCTGAGCACGGTGGTACCATTCAATTTCTGCACAATTTTTCTTTTGGTGTCCCAATTTTTCAGCAAGTTGGTGTATGGTAGCAACTAGAGCTCAAGCAATGGCCAATAAAAGACTAGACAAACTTGAAACAAATATGGACGAGCTCAAAAGTACGCTTAACGACCTATCTAACATGGTACAGCAAGCCTTCGTTAAGGGCAAGGAGCCAGCTCTCGAGGACCACTATAATGATCATGAGGGTGAGTCTAGCCACTCTCCTCACGCATGGCGCACCCATCCACCACCCA